>LBNU01006169.1:59830-74131 GCA_014162995.1 Artemisia annua | reverse complement strand
ATATAACCTGATCCCATTTAACCCAAGACATTTTGTGCTCCCCCTCTACCCCACCCCAAAAGAAATTTTTTCTCACTCTCTCAAGGGCCAAAATAACACTCAGCGGAACGCGGAATATAGAGAAATAATATAGAGGTAAACTACCAAGTACGGATTTCACTATTGTTAGTCTTCCCCCGAACGACATTGCTCTTGCCTTCCACTCGGAGAGTCTAGATTTGAATCTATCAATCACCCCATTCCATGCTGAAATTCTCCTCATATTAACCCCGATAGGAAGCCCCAAATAAGTAAATGGGAACTCCCCCACCCCACACCTCATGAACCGGGCCATTCTATCAAGCTCTGCTCCATCCACACCAACACCATACACCTTACTTTTACGAAGATTAATTTTCAATCCTGACACCTCTTCAAAACATTTAAGAACATTCATTAGATTACATGCATTTTCTCTACTCCATTCTCCGAAAACAATCGTGTCATCGGCATATTGGAGGTGTGACACCATTACCTCATCCTTTCCCACCCGTGTCCCTTTAAATATATTTTTGTCAACCGCTTCTGCTAGTAATGCATTAAGCCCTTCTGCCGCAAGAATAAAGAGAAACGGTGACAGGGGATCACCTTGTCGCACCCCACGACCCATAAAGAACTCATTTGTCGGAGATCCATTGACAAGTATTGAAATTGATGCTGACCTAAGACAAGCCATCACCCATTTACGCCACCTACTGCCAAATCCCATCCGCTCCATAATCTCCATCAAATAAGACCAATCAATGCTATCATATGCTTTTTCGAAATCCACCTTAAAAATAATACCTTTCATCTTTTTTCGTTTCCTATACTCCATAGTCTCATTTGCAGTAAGCACGCCATCTAGGATATATCGCCCCTCAATAAAAGCATTCTGGACTTCACCAATAATCTTACCAATCACCCTTTTGACCATTTCTGCTAGAATTTTTGCTATAATCTTATAGAAACATCCAATGAGACTAATAAGTCTAAAGTCGCCAAGACCTAACGGATCAATCACCTTCGGGATAAGAGTTACAAAAGAAGCATTGCACCCATTTGAAAATTCACCTTTTTCCCAAAANTGCAGTAAGCACGCCATCTAGGATATATCGCCCCTCAATAAAAGCATTCTGGACTTCACCAATAATCTTACCAATCACCCTTTTGACCATTTCTGCTAGAATTTTTGCTATAATCTTATAGAAACATCCAATGAGACTAATAAGTCTAAAGTCGCCAAGACCTAACGGATCAATCACCTTCGGGATAAGAGTTACAAAAGAAGCATTGCACCCATTTGAAAATTCACCTTTTTCCCAAAACCAACGCACCGCCTTTAGAACATCTTCCTTGATAGTACCCCAAAGCCGCTTAATGTATTTAAAATTGAAACCGTCTGGTCCTGGCGCCTTATCACTCCCACACCCACAAACCGCGTTCCAAACTTCAATTTCTGAAAACGGTTCTTCCAAGCTACAAGCATCCTCATTTGAAAGTTTAGGAACCCGGTCTTTGAGAATCTCGGCCTCCTGTTACTATTGTTACTATTAACATAGAACATACTTTTGTAAAAATCAAATATCTCACTTTTTATTTTCCCAGGATCTTCGCACCAAACTCCATCGATCATGAGCCCACAGATGCAATTTTTGTCGCATCTTCTTTTCACCATATTATGAAAAAACCTCGAGTTCTCGTCACCCTCGACGTCCCACTTTAACCTCGCCTTTTGCTTTAAAATACTACTTTGTTCGTTCTCCTTATCGAACCAAGCCTTTCTCGCTTCCATCCAAACCTTCACATCTACAATCAATTATCCCTAATTTCTATTACAAAAACATCTATTAGGTTGAGATCAAGTGTAAGATTAACAGCTAATTATGCAACATTCAAAATCAAGATTGTACTAACTAATAATGAATATAAAAAGCATAACTTGTCAACATTATTTACAAGCTATTGCATGTGTTGGATGATTGGAACCTTAAATGACTAACATAGTGCAAACTATGAATATATCATGTCCATTGTGGACGTATAGTCTGGCCCGCGCCCAGCAATGGGCCAGGCCCGGCAGACATCGGCCCACTCTACGCCTAAACCCTAATCCATGCCTATAAATACATGGCCGGAATCCCCTTATTCATTATCTCATAACAGGTTACCCTAAACCTAACTCATATATGCTACATCGCATCGATGACTAACTTGACCGTCGGAGGTGGATCCCGGGGCTACGGCCTCGGGTCCACTCCTAACGGGTTTTCGTTGTTGACAGGTCTAATAGGGCTCGAGAAGACGACTAACGGCCCAAGGAGAGTCGTTGAATCGACCCGCGCCAGATTATGCATCAACAAGTGGCGCCATCCGTGGGACCACTACGATAAGTTTTGTGCTCTCACATCACCGGAAAGCAACCATCGAGTTCAAAAGCCGGTAACTCTTTACCAATATATTTTTTAATCGTATACCTATCTGCTAGTGCACGACACACAGATAAAAAAATAATAATAATAATAATATACGATGCACAGTGCCATGCGTACTGTTTAATAAGATATCTAAAATATTAGTATCTAGCCATGGGTTCTTTAAGCTAATACTAGAATGCGTACTGTATTTGTTTTTATTAGTATCTATCCATGTATATGTCAACTTTGACATATCTAACATATCTTGTGCATATCTTTTAAATTGGGAAGATATCCCAACAATATCTTTTAAATCGATAAGATATACTTTAAATATTCAAAAGATTTTACATAAATCTTTTAAACTTGGTAAACACGATTTTACCTATAGCCACGCGCCAAGTCCGCACGATCGGACCTACTTTATATTTTAGACGCGAACAACGCAGTCACGATAAATCTACCCGCTTTAGGCCATGCGTACGAAATCTTCGCAGATTGGCGCCATGAGCGCACTGTTACATACAGGCACCACGATGCTAAGTCGATCGCCATGAGCGCACGCAGACAAAAGCCGTGGTCAACTGCGATCATCCTCAAACGTTAGAGTCTATGCGGTCACGATACATCTATCTGCGTCTGTGCGTGCGAAAAAAACTATTAGTCGCGGTTACGGTACATCCATCCGCGCCATTGTTTTTATTATAAAAAAAAATAAAAAGATCAATTAATCGACATGAGCGCACTATAGATTAGCTATGTGCTACTTTTTTTTATATATAGTTAGTAAAACCTCACGATAGGTGTAATTCGCACAGCGAAAATTTCTTTTATATGCTATGTGCTATACTATGCTTCACGCTATTTATATTTTACTTCATTAAGTTTTATATGTTGCGACTCGCGGCATATACTTCTAATATTTGCATTAAGTGTTTTCAGGAATTGAATAACTAAGTTTAATGCTCCTACACGAGTAGCACCATCAAACTTGGGGGGCTACCAGGGTACATAATACCACTGTTTGCGTACATCGTACGCAGGTATATTTGAAAGCAGATCGTACGTAAGAGGTATCGCGAGCCCGGTACAAAGACGAATTTGAAAATTCGCACCATCTCGCCGCAGGGGAGACGTCCTCTGTCGGTTATAAAGACGAATGTTATGTTCGCACCTTGTCGCGGACAACGCGCACTTTTGTCGCGCACCGCGCGCACTTTTGTCGCGGACAACGCGCACCTTTATCGCGCACAGCGCACACCTCTGCCACAGAAGCACGTCTTCTGTCGAACCATGTTGCACCGCTACTGGTACAAAAGGTACGTCCTTACCCAGGATGCAGCATACAGGAATCCACCTTCACCACGGACACCTTCACCATTGTGAGACAATCACAATCGCAATTCCAGTGCGCACTATCGCATTTGAGCTGTGCAGTATGGTCCATCCCATGTGCGCACAAGTTGCGCACACATGGGTCATGCCGTTATGGTAGATTGGGCCTACGCGGCCATGAACAGAACATAAGTCTAGCATAACATAGCCACGCACTATGTCACACTAGACTTGGGGGGCTTGTGGACGTATAGTCTGGCCCGCGCCCAGCAATGGGCCAGGCCCGGCAGACATCGGCCCACTCTACGCCTAAACCCTAATCCATGCCTATAAATACATGGCCGGAATCCCCTTATTCATTATCTCATAACAGGTTACCCTAAACCTAACTCATATATGCTACATCGCATCGATGACTAACTTGACCGTCGGAGGTGGATCCCGGGGCTACGGCCTCGGGTCCACTCCTAACGGGTTTTCGTTGTTGACAGGTCTAATAGGGCTCGAGAAGACGACTAACGGCCCAAGGAGAGTCGTTGAATCGGTCCGCGCCAGATTATGCATCAACATCCATAGAACCATCATAACATCAAAAGGGCAAATATGTCATTAGGGTATATGTAATTATCTTTCACTCACTTTGTTCCCAAAGATTTGTAGGCCACTAAAAAGTTAAAAGTGAGGTATTCCTTACCAAAGTCATTGAGGAAAGATCCAATATGTTTCCTAAGCTTTGTTTCGTCTTTTCAAGTATTTGAAATGGATACTATGCTCTATTTGAACAATTTAAAATTGGAAAGCTAAAGCTAATTCACTTGCATATATCATTTCAAATGATCTTCTGTTGCTTTGATTGGTGAAAGGAAAAGATAGATTTATACTCGTGTTGTTTAGTCATGTTTCTTAGAAACATTTGTGCATACTGAGGATGCCAACTTTTCACTTTTTATGTATGCAAAGCTTGCACAACTAACAATAACATGGTTTGAATCATATACCTAATTTTGCTTTGGAATTCATTCTTACTTTAGTTTGATTTTCTTTTCGAATAATGCTTTATAGGCTATGTATTACTTGAAAGTAAAAAAGTTTAATAGTTGTAAGTTTAATAATTGCAGTTAATAATTAGTTTCGGAAAAGTTTGATAATTAGTTTCGAAAAAGAATTACATAATTACTTTTAGTTCTTCTTTCATGTTGTTAGTAGAATATTAATATGAGCCCGTCACGTTAAGCAAAGGTAAATCTGTCAATCCACCATTGTAAATAGCGACAGGGTTTCAACCACGTTATATATTTGCATCTCTTTAACTATTTAATGAAAATTTTTAACTTTAAAAAAAAACATCTTTTCAAAGCTGTTGCACCCAGGGACGGAACCAGGGGTTCCCGCGGGTGTTCAGGACTCCTATGGATTTTTTCCATGTAATGTTTATTAATTTTTCTTAAATGCATCTTAAATGTACAAGGTTCATCGAAATGTGTTTCTATATTACTGTTTCAAAAACTTAGTGCATCCGATCATATTTGATTCTGGTTCCGTCCATGGTTGCATCATTTAGCGTAAATGAAATGTAGTTGTCTCTTTTGATGATTTTCTCAAAAGATAATAAGGATAGAGAAATGATTACTCCACTTGTTTATTATCTTTTTTTCTCCCCTTTCGTCTTTTCCTTAGCAACACGTCCACATAAAAAGAATGCACCTCGGAGTGTCATCTTCAAAAAAAATTCAATCCCATGATCACTTACCAAATTTATAAAACTTTATACGTCCATCTTCATATATAGTCCATACCATAGATATCACAACTTTCATACAATTATACAAGCCCATCATTCATCTACTTATATTCTCCAATTTTTCTTCTTTCATATATATAAAACACATATATCCCAACCTTCATTTCATAACCTAAAACAAAGAGTGAGAGAATATTTAAAGTCCGTGTGAAAAAGAGAGATTTTGCTCATTTGCAAGTGTGTAGTAATGGAGCTTTTTCAAGCACAACCAGATCTATCTCTCCAAATCAGCCTACCCAACACCAAACCTACTTCAAAAACATGTACAATATTAACACCAAGTGATCAAGATCACCACGATCTAAATTTAGGGCATTTCTTGAAAACAGCCATGAACACACAACACCACCATACTATCACATCAATAACTAAACATGAACCCGAACCTGAACCCGAAAACTCTTTCGGGTTAAACTCACCCCACCAAACACATTCCATAAATCTAGACCTAACCAATATCACCAACTCAAACCATAACCTTGGATTAAAATCAGACTTAGGGTTCTTAAAACCTATAATAGGTGTTCCTGTTTTTGATAATTATCATGACATTAACTCTCATAATAAACATCAGTCTTTACTTGATTCTTGTTCTATAGTTCATGCCCATAATGTGGCACAAACAAGATTCTTGTCTTCGAGGTTTTCAACTAAGCGAAACATGCGAGCTCCAAGGATGCGGTGGACTACAACCCTTCATGCTCGGTTTGTCCATGCTGTTGAGGTCTTAGGAGGCCATGAAAGTATGTTCCAATATCTTAGTATTCTTATAAACTGGTCTAGTATCAAAATATTTGTTTTTCATTTCATTGATTGATGAGATATCATATTGTCGTAATGAGTTTAGGAGCAACACCCAAGTCAGTTCTTGAGCTAATGGATGTGAAGGATCTCACTTTAGCACATGTTAAATCTCACTTGCAGGTAAACCAATCTTCTCATTGTTCTAAGCCTCTAATTACTTCAACATCTTAATTAGTCATGATCTGTAATTAATTTTATTCATGAAAAGATAAATATTGTTTTCGACTTGTAAATAAGAAGAAGGATAAGAACTCTGCAATATTAAGAAAATTTTACTTCATTACATACAACAACAGCAAAAACAACAACAACAGCAACAACAACAACAACAACAACAACAACAACAACAATAAACAATTTCAAGGGGTTTATGAGTGAGTTAGGATATGATGAAGTCACTTATTAAATTATTTGCAAATTCCAATGCTTGTTTAGCTGACAAAGGTAACATTTCTATTTCTTAGCACCTGTTTTTCTCCCCCTAATACTAGTAGACCTGAAGCTTCTCTATAGCTATAAATTCCCAATCTAACTATTTCCTATAACGTTATATTTTTCTCTTTTAATCATGGTATCCTATGTTTTCGTAAAAATATATATTTTTTGAACTACAACTAACTATCTCATAATATACAACCACAAACTATCTCACATATCCTAAGCAGGACTTGAACCTACAACCATTTGATTGGGGAGCTTCTCACACAACAAGGGGTACTATTGGGACACAAGCCCTTTGGTGTTTGTTGGCCCAATTTACGGATCTTTAATCAAAATATACCAAAAAGTAATGGAATAATCTCTATTTCAATAAAAGTGTTGAAATAATCTCTCTTTCTATAAATCTGTCATTGTTGTAAAGTCACAGGTTCTATTCTATTTATAAGAAATGAAAAGGTGTGACTTGAAGCATTGTGATGCTTCGGTTTGTGTTGGTTCGACCCAACAGTCATGTTGTTTCAGAAATAACTGTCATTTGACAGTTATTTTACATAGTTGACTTTTTACATGGTTGACTTTGACCTCCGGGTTTGACCTTCTAAATGGGTAAGTTTTGGGTAAGATTGTGATTAACCCAACAGTGTTTTCGTAAAAATATATTTTCTTTTGCATTTCATTTTCTTTCTTAACACCAATACTCTTTCTATTTTTAATCTGAAACTGAGTATGAGTTTTGTTTACAATTCATTTGTTTTCATGCTATAAAGAAAAAAAAAAAAAAAAGATTAAAAGAGCTTTTTGTGTGAAAAGACCTTTATTCTAATTATGCTTTGTTTTTTGAACAAAAGATATGAGTATATATTTATGTGTATATATATTCTTAATTTGCTAGTACTACGTATGTATTTTGAAGCAAACGCTGAGTATGTATACATACTATTGTATCTTTGTACAATACAAACACATAGCTAAGACAAGATTATACATGTATCAAATTGTGTGTTTGTTTTCTTTATAACATTATTGGTAGAAACATAAATATTATAATAGATATTCTCTTTACTTTAAGATATCAAAAAGTACAGAAAGCGCCATCATTCATCAATGATATGTGTAGGTGTGCATATGTATGTCTAGCATCACATGTGATTTCATTACTATAGTTAACCATGGTTAAGTAAATTAGCCAGATGACTTTCACCTATATGGGCATGCACAAGTAATGCAGTTTCTATGCATGGTCAAACACATATGTGGTCACTTCTGCTTTGTACTCAACTTTTAAAAAACGCTAAGTAACTTACAATGTTTGACTTATAACAACTTAAGAATGAATTTAATTACAACTGAAGATGTTAATTATTGGTTCCAATTATTTAGCAAATTAATAATTACTTTGATAAAGACATCAGTGGATACTTCAAGTTAGTTTTGGTCCTTCCATGTGTTTATCTTACGTGCTTGACATGGCGAGAAATTAGGAAGGAAATGGTATAATGAAAATGTCTTAAGTGATGATTATTTCTTTACTTTTTTCGCAGATGTATCGAACCATTAAAACTACAGATAGAGCACCAAGTTCTTCGGGTTAATCCCTTTCTTTGTCTTATGTTTTGAGTTCTACTGAAGTGTTTTACCAACTAGGAGTTTCCGTATATACTAAATTCGAAAAGATGGTGTTTAACCTGTAATTAGGGCAATCAGAAGGTCTAGAAAATGGATCACCGGGAGATGTATTGGATGATATATTGCTTGACATTCAAAATCTAAAGAGGACAGACTCATTGGTTGAACATGGAGGAAGGTCTAAGGTTCATCATGAGAAAGACTATCCATATGGACTTTGTAGCAATTCTTCAAGGTTAGTAGCTACTATTTTATATAATTATACATTAGCAACTTATCTTCTTCTTTTTTTCTTTTTCGAATGACATTAGTAACTTATTAAATTACTAGCAATTAGGGAATAGAACACTTAAACTGAACATAAAGTTGTAGACTCATAATGTCATTTATGTTCATTTCTTTTGATATCTTAGTATGCTCAAAATCTTGGCAAAAATGCACATTCATGACAATGACGAATTTTTGTTTGTACATATCCGCTGAAGGATCTTAAAAACATTTATTTCTGGTTATCTTTGTACTGCATAAACGTCACACTTTTTCATTTTAGAAATTCTATAGATCTCAGTGGTGCCATTGTCCTTCGATATACACATCATGCGTGGAAATTAGGCTTTAGCATAAGAGATGGTTTTCCGGTCGATCATTGAAACATGCACGTGACATTTTAACCATGAAAAGACCAGTCTTATAGTTATTAGCTTATATGCTTTTTTTAGACCACTCTTTTTTTTCGAACTTAGACCACTCATTTCAACATTACTTGATATAGGAAGAATTTCTCAATAACCACTTTTGATAAAACTAAGCCAAAGATAGATAAATCTCTTTTTAACTGATTACACGGACTTCACAAGTTCATTCCAAGTGGGATCCACAACTTGTAAAACTTGGTGTCAAAGCTAAGACCTTTAGATGAAGGACCCATTATGTGAGAAGCTTTTTGGTGCCAAGTTTGCTATCTTTGATACTTCTAAGTACTTTTGTCCTGTTTTTATGTGTCTACTATTGTACTATGTGTGTTTTTCATTTATTTTTCTTCACTTTTTCATCATTTTTACCCCTCTTTCATCCTCTATGTCATGGGTAATTGCATAGCACATGGGATGATTTATAACTTTATCTTAAGAGAATGAGATGTAGCTTTCTTTATATGAGTTTGCTTTTTCTATTCTTTCCTTCCTTCTGCATGGGCTTCCCACTGATTGGAAATATTCCCTTCTCAATATACTGTTTTTTTGCAGTAGGCAAGCTTGGCTGCATGGCAAACATAAAGATTCTCAAGTAAATATACCATCTCTTAAGGTAGATTTTTTTGCATGTGCATGAATACTTGAATTTAATTTCATTTATCTTTTCCTATGGGAATATTTGGGATTACTTAATAGTGCTTAAATATAGCTGATAAACTTATAAGAGTGTCTAACATGGTTTATACATATCCAAATAGTTCACTCGAGTAATTCGGTTCAATTTCTATATTCAAAACAGCTTCTTTCAACAAGAATAAACACAAACAGTTCTAACATAAAATCCCAAACACCCCCTAAGTTTAGATAAATCTCTTTACGCCACTTTTGATAGCATTCTATAATGTTATAGCTTTATTTAATTAGCAAGAATAATATCTTAAGTGGAAAAAAAGATAAGAAAAGATGAAGGCTTTTAGAAGACTAGTCAAGTCATTCCGATATATATCTAAGCCTAAATTATTCCTTTTGTAAGATAAAAGCATTAAGGCTAAAAGCAAAGAAAGAACACACTTTTTTCAATAGACTTCAAAGCACTAAAGTGGCACTAAAATGATACGGAGTATTAATATAAAGATATGTATATACACTTATGTATATAGAGATAGTTTAACCATAAATCTTAAAACTGTAAACTTGTTTTGCTATTTATCGAGTCAAGGGGTGAAAATTGCTATAATATTTGTCGCAAAAAGTTACCAAAAAGCTATATTGATACTCGTAGTATGCTGGATGTGGACAACATGGAAGATTTTTCCATGTACACAACTGATGTACGCAGTTAATATAAGCAGAACTAATATATATTTGCTTGTACATAACCTAAATCTTGATCCAAATTTTTATAACATGATTCAAATGTCCATTTAATCTAAACAACCTCCAACCTGAAGAGGATTTTACGAGTAAGATGTACATATTTTCTTTACTTACTATACGTAGACAAAATTTCTTCATACGTTTTAATTTGATGTTTTGAATATCTTTCAGAAGGAAATGAATTCAAAGGGTATAAACTATGAGAGATTATCAGAAGTGAACTCATCAAAACCTTACACCATGAAACCCAATCTAGAATTCACTTTGGGAAGACCACAGTGACATTATGCATGTTGGTGATATATGATATGATGATGATGATGTATTACATAGTGATTGTACTATTCATTTCATTATCATTATGTGTTTGAATGGATGCTGGTGAAAAAGATTTATAAGGCCCCCACTAGAAAATCATAAAAGGAAAAGAAAAGGGAAAGGGAGAACTAAAGACACAAGGAAACAAAAGGGAAGAGGTTTTGAAAAGCTCCTTCAATTCCTAGCTATCAAATTATTTGTGATCATCATTTTGTTACGTACATTACATCTTGATTGATTATGTATATATTATTAATGCAAGAAAATGTTGTCCCCATTCATTATCTTTTTCGTTTTAAATACCGTGATATAGTCCTCACTAATCCATAGATTTTATATAAAACCGGCCTCCCCTCGTGTATATATAAACAAGCAAAATTTTCTCTAATGGGCGTGGCCTATTCGATCACATGATTGCCATGGTCGAAGTTTGGATGTCCTCATGTCCAAAGTCATTGTTATACTTTGTCGAATACTGGAAACTCGCCTGGTATTATGTTTAATTATCAAGTATTTATAACCCCCATACCCTAATATACTCCGCCGAGACTGGGTACTGTTGTTGTATAAAGTTTTTATAATGTAACTAAACTGAAAACCCTAAAAACCTTATAGATCTTATGCGGTTAGACAATGAGACTAAGCCAGCTGCTTTATCAACTACTTAAAACACTTGACCAACAAAGGTTTATATAAAGTCCTAGTTGTTCTTTTGTTTCTTTTGTTGCAATAGAGAGATAGAAACTTTAACTTTGTTAAAAGGAAATGACTTGATCTTTGGTAATTGTAATGGAGCACTTTATAAAGAGCAAGAAAAGGATGAGTATATTTTTGCGAAAGGTGTTTGAAAGAGCTCCATGTTATTTCCTGAGGAATGTCATATGCTTTACACTTGCTAAAACAAGAAAAGTAAAGAAAAGGCTAAAAAGAGAACTAAAGAATGTTTAGATCTCCATATTAGTTTGTTAAAAGAAACAAAACATACAAAAAGAAAAGGAAGCAGATTCGTATAACTGTATTTATTTGAACCTTAAATTATTAATTTGATAGATGCATAACTAGTTCTCTTTTATGCACGTGAACTTTTTTTTCTCTTTTATGTAAATGTAAACTAAGGGCGATTATAATCTGGACCAACGGTCATCATGTTAAGGGTTGCTTATAAAGTATTTCAAGTTTGGGAGTTTGGTTTGTAACTGAATGACCCATGTGATAAACTCAATATCATCTGATATAACCTTAATTTTTACTTTATCAACTTGCTTAATTTGCAGACTTTTGGTCATTAAAGTGTCTACTAGTATATCGACTCTTCGAAATTTTGGAAAATGTTATTTTGTCCCCTACTATACACATTGCTTGGGGTTTTACGCGTTAGTAAGTTGGTAGTATGTTTTTGTTTATCGAGACATCTAATGCTTGATAATGGTAAGCAATGGTAAGCGAAAAAACTGAAAACCAGAAAAACCTATACAACAGACTAAAACTAAAAATCGATGGTTCGATTTGTATTCAAAAACCGAATATTTTGTTTGGTTTTAGTTTTGGTAAAAAAAGCGAACTGTAATAACTGGAACTGATTTTATTATTATATTATAATATAAAAAAATAATGAAATAGATCAAATTTATAAACTTTTATTGGGCTTGAGTGAGGTTAAGAATATTTTTGTCGTTTATGTGTGTCCTTAACTTGTAAGTTGTAGATATCTCTTATCTCTTTCAATGGAAACTTGAATCATCTAAAAGGATATGAAGAAATTATGGCTAAAATATTACAACACTTATTAGAGACATCAGACAAACTTGATTTGAACTTTCGGTTTCATTTTTTCAATGTATGCGTTACACATGGATGCTTATACACCGTACACTCTTCAAGTCTTGAATAAAACCACCAGGTCTTATTATGTATACGGCGTATACATATGGATGCTTATTCTTGCATACATCTAATGCTGATTCTCTTCATTTTAGCTTCTTTCCGCTCTTTTCTGGTCTTTTCCGCGATAATTGCTCCATAGTTACAGATTTGTACAATAATGTGAATTTATAACAAATCAGTATCAAATCTATACTATTATATAAAGCATTTGGGACATTCTATTTATGAAAGGCTTAAAAATTTCAGATTACACACTTGCTAATTGTGGAATTGTGTAAGATTTAAAAAACATGTACTAGCCGGATTCAAACCCGTGTCTCCCGAGTGAAAGAAAAATATTTCAACCGCTAGACTACAATGGACTTTAATTTGTTCATTTATTGCACAACCAAATACATATACATATACAATATTTATTGTACAACCAAATACATATAATACATATACAACTTTTGTGATTGTTTACACTAGCCTTACAAATTTGTTTATTTGATTATTTATTTATTTATTTATTTATTTATTTATTTCTATTAATTCTTCTAATAAGCAATATCAAGCACATGTTTTCTGATAGCGTTTTAATCTTACTCATTCAAAAGGCAAAACTTAGATTCAATTCAATTCGTCTCCGAGCAACATTCGTTAAACAACATTCGCCTTCAAACAAGCTTCTTTGTATGGGTACCATGCTAGTATCATAAAAACATACTAAAAATGAGCAATAATCATGGGATATTGATACTAAAAACATGTTCTTATTTGATGTTATCAATCATATTGATCATTGTTAGGTTTGAGTGTTGTAGTGAGGTATATTATATGTTCAGGGGCGGATGTAGCCTTTGGCTACATGTGGCATGTGCCACATACAGATTAGACATGTTAAGTGTAATTTTTTTTTTAACTGTATTGCATTTATTTTATTTTATTTTATTTTTGTGTTATGCTGAAAAGAATTGTTCACTAATATAAACTATAAGGCCCAACTAAAATAGCAAGCCCAGTTAATATGGAAAAACAAGCAAACTAATTTAGCACAATGGTTAATTATCAGTCATTTGTGTGGTCTGTTTGAATGGGATTCAATTCACAAAAATGTAAACCGAAGCAGCAAAACTCAATTTGGCGAGCCCTACACGAATTAGAGATCTTTTCTTTTTGACGACACCTATTGTTGAGATTGTTGAGCTAGTTTGTAGGGACCAAACATATAATTTGTTGTAATCCGGTCGATGTAACTTTGTTAAGTTAGGGTAAAAAAGAAATTTGTGCCACACATATTTAAAATATCTGGATCCGCCACTGTATATGTTTGATTATGTATTCATTGATTGCATCCGTTTTGGACAATCATACTCTTTTGTATGTAGATTGCCTCATTTGATGACAATCATTCGAATATAGTTTTTAGTAATAAAGCACGTAGGGTGGTTGGTTAAGTGCAGATTTGGCGTTGTTATCTTTGATATCGTATTTCTTTACAAAAACATTCATAAGAAAAATATCAGTTAGCAGTTATCGATCAGTAAAATTTTGGACAAGGCATTTTTTTTTTTTTTTTTTTTTTTTTTTTTTTTTTTTTTTTTTT
>LBNU01006169.1:31403-59702 GCA_014162995.1 Artemisia annua | reverse complement strand
TTTTTTAAGTTGCAATTTAATAGATCCGTTAAGAAATTATGTAACACGCATTTTATGTTTTCCATCAATGAATATCAGTTTCCATGGCCGGCCTTAGAATCAGGCGAGGCGGACGACGGCGCAAGGCATCAAACAAATAGGGAGCATCATTGCGTGTGAGGTTCAATGTGTAAAAGAGTGAAAAAAAAATGTTTATTTTTTGTTGTGCTTCACATATCTTGAAGAAGGGCACAATATGAACAAGAAAGATAGTAGAAGTATGTTGGTATTCGATCTTGAAGAAGATATTAAAATGCAAGTAGAAGGAATAGGAATGAAAAATGAGAGGAAGAAGATGATGAATAGTGTAAAGTTTGTATTGGTTTGTATACCAAGTTACCAACACACGTGGGATTTGTTGACCAAGTGTTTAATTGTCAATTTATTTACATGACTTTTAAAAAATTTGTTAGCAAGTTTTACATTTTTACTTACCCAACTAAGTATTATTAGAAGACTCATGGCAATTAAGTTTTCTTTATTTTTACATGCTTCTTCTCATTTCATAAGCATATATAAAGTTACTGCTTTCATTTATTAATCACAAAAAAGCTGTGTGAAATCATATGTTGTTCTTTCTTATCATTGCTATACATTTTCTTTCGAGTACATATATATACACTTTGTTTCGTTAAATTCTTATGGTTGTTCTGTGTTTTACTTGGAAAGTTTTTTTTTTTTTTTTTTTTTTTTACAAAGGTAAGGATTAATTCATATTTGTTTTATACCGTCTTTTTAAGTTATAATACATATGTATTTAGTTGCTAAAAGCGTTTTTATTTTAAGGTGTAAACTCAAAAAAACAATGTGTTGCATACTTGCATGTTTATAACATATATTAGGTGCATGTTTCGACCATCTCTCCCCGAACATCAGAAAGCTCAGGACCGGCCCTGTGAGTTTCCAACTTTTTTTTATCGTTATTAAGTGCTTATGATGTTTAAATATTTAAGAAAAACTAATATACGAAAAGGTGTTAACTAATTAACCTACCTCGAATATTTTTTACACATAGTCTTACATAATTTTATCTTCAAAACATAATAGAATCTACTTCCTCCCCTTGTTATTTCCATCGAATTATAATACAAACTCAAAACTACCATGCATGCAGCTACAAACAAACTCTTTTGACGTTAAATCCTATTAAAAGCATGTTCGATTTTGTAACATTTTCATAAAACACAAATGTTATATCTGATTCATCCTTCAAGATTTTGTATTTTTAAACACTAGGGATTGTCGATTTTATCCAGCCGTCTTGGTTGTTTGATTCTTTCGCTGCTCCTCGATAATGCATCAACAATAAACTGCTTTTCTTGTATCTATGCACTCGTGTCATGATCGAAAGTATGTTGAGAATTGATCACAGGTTTTGGTGGAATCAAGTTGTTTTCGATGTAGTAATTTGTGTTAACCATTGTTTGGTTTGTGAGAGTTTTGTATATTGCAAGTTAATGAAACAGTATGTAAAAATAAAGAAGTTATATTATTAAGATCGAATTCATTACATTTTATACTTAATGAAACGACATGATTCTTCCATGAATCATTGCTTCGTTTCATGAATAACTACCAAAGTTAACTGTCACAACGTTTGCTAAAAAACGTTTAACTATTAGGCCTGTGTTTGGGCTTTAAACTGTCTTGACCCAAACGACCCATTTTGATCCATAATACAAATTAACAATAAACGAATTGTCTTTAAACTAAACAAACATTATAAAGCATTAAACTAGTTCACATTTTCTTCCCTAATGCTTGTAATGTGGTCTCCATACTTGGTTCTTTTCTTCATACAATGATCACATAATCACTGTCCATGCTGCTTGTACTTTTCTCCATGTATTCTTCTGTCTTGTTGGCTTCTTCCATCACACAATCCTTTTCTGCAGTCTTGGTTCTCTTTCTTGGTGTTTCATCCAGTTCCTCCTCTATGTCAGCCTTGGTTGCATCCACCCATGGTTTCATTTCCATGTCATCAGGCCCCTGATGCTCTAACCTCTTAGCCTCCTCATAGTAAATCTTGACTAGTCCAATGTATTCCACATACACCCTTTTCACTGCTTCTTGTTGATCTCCTGCCAATCCTAAAACATTTGCTATTTGTGCCCATTTGTTGTTCATGGTTACATCCATGTAACCTCCCAACCAATCCACAAATTTATATAAAGCAAGCATATCAATTCTAACTGTCCCAATTGTTGGTGGCAGTCTCCCTAATCTTTCTTGTTTCATGTATACCAAGTAAAACCACTCTAGCAAACTTATGAACTTATCTTTCAGTACATCCCAATTTGCATATACTATCTTATCTATTTTTATCAAATCTAGAAATGCAACAATTCTTGGGAATGTATTTACCTTTAGGTGATAAAGAGTTCCATTCAAACTGATGTACTCTTTGTCCATGTAGTCATAATTTGCTTCTTCCTTTATCTCCATATCTTCCATACTCTTGATCAGTTTGCACTCCTCATCCACTTCTAATGACTTGAAATATTCATTTAGAAACTGTGTATGCTTTTCTGAGATGGTACTTTCATCTTCTTCTTGAATGGGAGTTTCATGCATAAGGTTCTTTTCTTTGCCATCAAACATGTACCTAACAATACATCTGTTTCTTTCATATGTGACAATGTAACCTTGCTCATTCAATTGTTCCATACTGAGTACATTTAATGTGACTTCAGGGGTGAAGATCACATTAGATATGGTTAAACTTCCTTGATCTGTTTCAACATCTACTTCTCCCACACCATACGACACAATGAATTTCCTTTCTTTCTCTTCTGTTCCTTCTACTTTGAACCTATTGATCATTCTTTTGAACAATTTCTTCATGGGACACATATGCCTTTTATAGGCAGTGCTAACATACCAAATCCTATCCCAATTACCATTATCAGAACCTTTTACCATAAAATCCACATCAACATGTACTCTTTCTGGTTCGTATTTGAACCCTTGTGCTTCCTTCATTGCATTCGAACGTGGTTCTTCCCTAATCTCTTTTCCTTTGTTTGTGCATCTCCAGTAAACATGTCCCCTCTTCCTGCATATATAGCATCTTGCACGTTTGTCTCTCCTAGACAAAACAGAGTCATCAATTTCTTCTCCAATTTGTTTGTAGTTTGATCCTGTTGGTAGCCTGACATTGAGAGAGTTGTATGACACAACTTCCTCAACCTTTTTCTTCAACATTCGTTTGCCTTCAGGGGATAGAAATTTTTTGTGACTGGTTTCAGGGGTGTTTGGGTTAGTACTAGGGTTACGTTTGTTTTTGATGTGAACATGGCTTCGACTTGATTCCTTCTTCCCTGGTTCAGAACATGTGCTCTGATACCACTGTTGAGAATTGATCACAGGTTTTGGTGGAATCAAGTTGTTTTCGATGTAGTAATTTGTGTTAACCATTGTTTGGTTTGTGAGAGTTTTGTATATTGCAAGTTAATGAAACAGTATGTAAAAATAAAGAAGTTATATTATTAAGATCGAATTCATTACATTTTATACTTAATGAAACGACATGATTCTTCCATGAATCATTGCTTCGTTTCATGAATAACTACCAAAGTTAACTGTCACAACGTTTGCTAAAAAACGTTTAACTATTAGGCCTGTGTTTGGGCTTTAAACTGTCTTGACCCAAACGACCCATTTTGATCCATAATACAAATTAACAATAAACGAATTGTCTTTAAACTAAACATTATAAAGCATTAAACTAGTTCACAAAGTAATCCACCTGTAAGGAGGATTTTGGCGTATGCCGAGCTGACACCATTTTATTTTGTTAACATATATAGTTGAACAATATGATGATTCGGACTTAATAAGATTATACTGAGCAATTGCCAGTAATTAGAGTAAATTGTAACTAATGTATGTCTATATTAACTTAATCAGATTAAATTTGGTTGTGGGGTTCTAGCAAAACTATATACAGAGGGAAATGATTTGCACACTCAATTGTTTAATTGAGACTCTAATCTATACACTAAACAGTTGTACTATGTATACATTCTGTTTTAACTGCATTAGATTGTGCAATTCAAAACATCACGCGTGCAAATTATCTCCCATATATAAACCATTTAATATAGGATGATCAAAGTGAAAACTTTGGTATTATAAAACAAGATCTTGTCAACTCAGGAATTATAATTGTGTATAATACTGTGTGATTTTGTTTTATGCTGCCTGTAGACTTGAAATAATCGTTCATTTATGTCTTTTTGTTACATTTAGTTTGTGTTTAATTCCAAAATGAACTATGTGCCAAAAATCTCAATCCTATATTTAAAAGTTTGATTTTGCATTTCTTTCTTCTCTCTGATATATCAAAACTTCGATAGAACCTCAATCGAGGTTCTCGTATATGGTTGTATGGATTTGATCTCTGAAAAATCTGAAGCAAGTCTAAGAAGGCGTAACTCATTTAGCACGGTAAGTGATGCTTCAAGTACGATTGTTAAAAGACGGCGAAGGTGTCCATCTATGCTAGCGTTGAATGAGCAGAAGATAAGTAGTGATGAAAACCAGCTTCAGACATCAATGCCGCCACTTGTTGATCAAGCAAGTAATATTGTGACGACCACAACTCCCACCACCCCTACCACTCCGACAACAGTGAAAAGAAGCTCAAAGTTTAGAGGAGTCAGTAGGTGCGAAAAAGTTATTAATGTATTAAGAAACTTATGCACCAACAAGGGGACAGTTTTGAATTTTCTGATGCAATATTTAGAATTAACAAAAGCTTTTCCTAAAGCACAGATTTCATGTTTGTATTGAGTTTCAGGCATCGGTGGACAGGAAGATACGAGGCTCACTTATGGGACAAAGGGTCGTGGAACGCAACACACAAGAAGAAAGGAAAGCAAGGTTAGATATGTTCTTGAGCACTCGAGTCATGTATATATATGTTACTAGTGTCCTCTTGGTATATGATTGCTAACCCGGTTTCTAAACTCCATGTATGATGCAACATGGGACAACTCTCGGACGAAGCAGTTTATCTTGGTAAGATATAAATCAACATGATATTTAACTTTTTGGTTTTATATATGTCACATATGTTGTCATCATACATTTAGTTTTTGGAAAATAAGACACGGCCATGTCGAATTTGCTTAATCTTTTAGGGGCTTACGATGAGGAAGAGGCAGCAGCAAGAGCATATGATTTGGCTGCGATAAAGTATTGGGGGACATCAACTTTCACAAATTTCCCGGTACTCTAAACATAATTGTAAAAAATATCATTGGGACTCTACATTAATTGGCATAAAGTATGAATCTCAAGTTCACTTATCTGCTCCAGGTGACTGATTATGAGAAAGAATTAGAAATAATGGAAAATACGACCAAGGAGGAGTACTTGGCTACCTTAAGAAGGTAACGTTTTGAAAAATCATACATACATATGTGTCAATGTGTGTGTCGTTGAGAGTGCCAATTGACTAAACCTACCCTTCGGTCATAGGAGAAGCAGCGGTTTCTCAAGAGGTGTATCGAAATATCGAGGGGTTGCAAGGTCACTCCAAATCTTTCCTATATACATTTTCCTTTTAAATTTGGTTGTGTTTTCAATATAATCGAGTTATTATTCAACTTATTACCAATTTAACCTCAGGCATCATCACAATGGTAGATGGGAAGCAAGGATAGGAAGGGTGTTTGGCAACAAGTATCTCTACCTTGGCACATATAGTGAGTTCTCGTTTACCTTTTACATTATCGAAACATGACATAATGGTTCGATAACTTTACCATTTTTAGGTACTCAGGAGGAAGCTGCTCATGCTTATGATATTGCAGCAATAGAATACAGAGGAATAAATGCAGTAACAAATTTCGACTTGAGTACATACATAAGATGGCTAAGAACGGGTCCTAACTCTGTTACGGGAGGCGGCCCCACTCAATCCCAAGACCAACCACTGCCACAAAGCACTACCAACAACAACCTTAATCCAATAATTGAGGAGCCTCAATTTACTTTCGGTTCAAGTTCATTACCATTAGGACTTAATTCCCGAAACAAAGAACTTATGGACACAAAGATGCTAATGACCGATTCTGATAGCAATCACGACTCATCACCTTCGCCTTCTGCATTAAGTCTCCTCCTTAGATCATCCATGTTTAAGGAACTTGTTGAAAAGAATTTAAATGCTGGAAATGAAGAACATGATACTAAAGAGATAATGAAAACCGAAGGGAATGAATTTAGAGGGATGTATTTTAATGGAATGTGTCCTTCGAAAGTTGTTATGGATGTAGACGAGGAAGAAGACGCGAAAGATGAAATACCATTGTTTAGGAATCCAACCCAGTCGTTATGGAACGGTTCTTTGAACATGAACAAACCGTCTAGACACTAACCATCGAGAAGAAAATGGGTTTGTTTCCTTATTAACAAATGTAGAAACATAGGGTGTTACGTCTGGTTTGAAATAATGGTTTTTGAATGTACACATTATGAATAAATAAAGACTCCAAGGAACCAAACTTGGTTCAATGATAAACGATCCAAAAACTACTAATGTAAACATGTACAAATAATCATAATCTTTACGATTTGCTATAAGGCAATATATTCTATCATTAAGGGTCTCACTTTGTTCCAGTTCCGTTATCTTTTAGCGTAGATAACCATATTATATTGCCCAAACCTTTCAAACATTGAACCTGGCCGCAGTTAACCTGTTTCACACCAAAATAATAACAAAGTAAAATAATATGACGATGTAGAAGGTTGTGTTCATTAAAAATAGACTTTGCAAAACGTTTAACCCATTCTCAGTTTAGGTAACTATTTTATTTGACCCATTTGACTTGTTTGAGATGAAAAATGACTCAAATCAACCGAGTCATAAATAGAAGGAAGAATTTGCCACATATGTAAAATGGAAATGAATACGTTAGGAGCTACATGAATATGGTAATTGTTGTTAGTTAATACCTGTTTAGCATTCTCGTGTTCATATCTGACTTAAACATGCGATCTTCTATGACACCATTTGTTAACAACTCATTAGAATATTTTGGATCTAATAAGCTAGAAATTTGCCTGTTACCCTGTAGAATGTAAGAAGATATCAATATAAAATCTCGTAGAAACGAAGTTTTTATATATTTTTTGTCAGAACATAAGGTTAAATTGTTTCTATATCGAATTACAGCATAAACTAGCATCAGAAATATTTAAAATACTAAGAAACATTAGTGAAGTCAAATTATACGAAGCTGTTTTAAACATCATACACAAACAAAAAAGTGCGAATTGAGGTACAACCTGTGTCCTGCTAGAGATTGTATTTTCATTATCCTTGTTGCACAGGTACCACACACCAGCATTAGTTAAATTCTGTTTGCAAAAGAACAGATTAACTTTATCCTCAAATATAATTTTATAAAAAAATGGCATGAATGTTGTTTATTTTATTTTATTTTTTTTCCGATTTTAAAAAATACAGTAGTTGGCTTACCATTCTTTCATCAATAGTCACTATCCTTCCATCCTGCAGCGCAAAGTATAAGAAAAATTAACATAACAACGGGATATCTCAGAAACAATATGTAAACAACAAAAGAAAGCTCACCATCCGAGATAGTCCACTGCATAGTAATTCCACTTCATTGCTCACATAGCTAAGCTTATCACGAACTTCACTCAACTGTTTCACAAGTTTAAAAAATACATTATACTTACTTTAAAGTTTAAACCTCTATTTGTGGCCAAATATACCTGCTCTAGATTTAACTTCGATATCTCAACTTGTTTATCCATTCTCCCATCCAAAATCTCAATCCTCTGAATTAAATGCCTCTTTGCTGCCTGATCAACGAAAACAACAATGAAAAATATTAAAAAATGAAAATAAGCATAGATATAACTGATCTGATATATATAAATAAAGGTACTCTGAGATTTAAGTACGAACTTACAGCGATGGCATCTGTTACTTGTTCAAGACTATTTGTCAAATTTGAAACCGCATTTGCCATATTATGCCTTGTCACATACATGAGGTCTGAGAACGTAAGACGCTAAAACACAATTTGAAAAAAGTATCAAATTTGAAAGTTCATACAATGTGCATGATTAAAGTCAACAAAAGCTCAAATCGATCATACCTTCCACCACATGTATCCATAACCCGCTGCACCCAACGCAACCACTGGTCCCACTAGGGATGTTATACTGACTGCATAAAGGAATAATATTAGACATGAGTAGTATATACAATTTAAGAACTTTATATACATAAAATGACTAGAAAAGTATGTATAAATAATATACCGCTAGGACTTTCATTTACAACAGTGATCGGGCGTGGTGATGCCAATTGTCGAACTTCCATTGCTAACCGGCGAACCTGTTTTCTTTATTTATGTTAGCATTTTGAAAACACACATATCTTAATAAAAGAGCATCTACATAAATAACTGCCGAATGAAGTATACTTACTTGGTTAGTAATTGCATCGGCACATTCATCATCAGCTCCATTGCGTCGCTTTCCTACGTATTCTTTCACTAATGACTGCCCAATATTTGAAGCCCATCAATATCACTTGACATCATATATTTACATAAGTGTGCCAAATAATGTAGAAATAACTTATTTATGAAATCCTTAGAAACATCATATATTTACATAAGCGTGCCAAATAATGTAGAAATAACTTATTTATACCAAAATCTCAGCTAGCGTGCCATTTTTAAGCAGAATTGCACCAGTGAACCCTGCAAACAAAACACACACATACAATTATATTTTCATCAGTTCGCAGCATTGCTTACAGTGTTACAACCATTCCAAAATTGGTAACAAGTTTATGGAACTTCATAAAGACCATGCTAGTTAGGTTCATATACGAACAACTCATTTTCATTTCAGTCTTCAGAGTCGTTTATGGTAAGGTGGCATCCATAGCATTTACCTCTCATTGCATATACCACGCAATGCAAGTGAAAGTTTACTGAATAAGAACATCCACAATGGAGTTCAATGGATTGGCATATATGAGAATCTAAATAAATTTTATAGAGTCATCAGTTAATCTCTGTAATGAATTGAACCAGACAGATTTCAGTGGAATAACACATCAAAATTTATAGACTTTGTGAGTTTATAACGATAGTGATCAATAAATATCTGATGTGGTACTGCTACGCACTTGGTAAAGTTCAAAGCATTGGAAATGCTCTAAGAGCCGTGAAAACAAGTATAAGCCGTCAGATGGCATGATCCACACTAAAAATAAAACACTGGCAATTCACTTCTGCATTTGTCCCACGAACATAACATAAAAAACAAGTGTTCATGGTTTAACCAAATATAGTTGTTCTCACCAGAATACGCAAAAGACATATATACCAATGTACAGTACTATATACAAAAATGATCATATCAAAAATGGTAAATTCACTTATATAACCACACATATTATAGAGCATCAACTGATTAAAGGTGCACGATGCAATCGAATTCATCATTGAAAAGTATAATAATTGTTGGAATAAGAAAAAACCTGCTCCCATTAAAATGAAGATCTTTGATAAACCAAATCCTGTTTGCATAGCCATATTTTTGTGTTCTTCCAGAAACTGTAATCAAACCCTACGTTGTGGTGGTTATGTAGATTTATTAGGCTTATGTTTACGTTACATATTTGTTTCTATTATGGAAAAAATATTGCCTATTGAAAAAAATATCATTTCATTTAAGATTTTCTAAATTTATTACTCGTTTTAAACTTGTAAAAAAATAACATTATTATGTTTACCATGAATACACTAATCTTATGTACTTTCCATAATGTATTAATGTGGTAAATCTCTTTCTTAAACAAGTCCTTTTTGTCAATTTCAGTAGTTTGATTGGTGTAATTTTAGTGCTTGGAAATTGTAAACACATTCTGAAACGAGTCATTCATGTCTCGTTGCATTGGTATCGCTTCACGAACGAACAATGGTAGTAGACCAACAACAAAAAACAAAGTGAAAAACGTTTATTTCAGCAAAACATCAGCGTTGTAATAGTTTGAAAGGACCATCTAAACTTTTGCATATCGGAAAATACATATGCTTACATGATATAAGGTAGAATCAGTCGTCTAAAAGACCTAACAAAAACACGTCCATTGACGCACTTATGGCGACTTACTATCCGTAAACACAAATTAACTAAAATCTGTGAAACCAAACATTAAGCATGACTCAAGTATTGCATTATATCATCGCGGATAACTCCATTAATCCCATATCCCAACTTATAACTGTCAACGTTTGATACCAATTGTCTATATTGTATATTACTTGCCAAAGGATTCTGACGCCTCAACAACTTTGTAACCGTTGGGTATGTTGTATGCCAAAGGTTCCTAGAGGAGGTAACCAAACGCCTACCAGTTTCTCGATACCGAAACCCCCCCAAAGTTTTCTGGCGATATGCCTCGAGCAACTGTCTGGTTGGCATTCTTGTTGTGCTACTAGCAGATTGGATACGAGCAGGGCCCACTGCTCGTATCTGAGCCGCTGGTTTCATCTTGTCAAGCCACCTGAGAACCCAGTTTCCCAAATTTCGACCAACTTCTAGGTCTCTTTTTTGTACCTCACGGTGAATCTTCAGTGTTGCATCAAATACAGTTCTTGTTCTCCTGTAGCACCCAAAAAAAAAGGCGATTACTGAAGCATGTTAAAGCTATATATACTCCCATGAGTATTAGGATCAGTATTTACAGACAATAAGACTAGCTTGTAGGACCCAAATACCATACATAATAGTTATGTGGTTCAACAATCAGCCCGCATTAACAATCTAAGGTTTTTATCTCGACTGTCAATCATAATATTAGCTTAAAGTTAAAGAATCTTCACTATATAGCTCCATAGGCTAGCATACTTAACTATAGATCTCATTTATCTTGAATAAATTAGGATAAACCAGAAAGATCGGCTATATACCAACTCACTATACACATAAGGATGTCCAATGACTTAAAACAATTGCTATTACAATACGCAAACACATTATATTCGCATCAACAGTTATGATTGGAAGAGAACTAATCAAATGTTTTTAGCAGCAGTCATAAACTACAAGTTATAAGGTTGTTATAAGCTAAACTTACTATCACACAAAATAGGGAAGTTTTCTTATAAAGTTTTTCATGTAGATAAGTTTTCCCTCGCAGAAGTTTGCTACATAAAATCAGTATGGTATGGTTACTATTAGCCTATTCTCAAGTAACAGATGATAGATAGATGGACCATACTGAACAAATTCTTATAATAATCTGCTTATAATGATCTAAAAGTAATCAGATAGCATATACCAGCAGGGTGCTACTAAGTGAGATTGTTACTTGTTACTAAATTTGTACCCGAGCAAATAAGCATGATCAGGTGACATGGGGGTACTGGATGGATATGCGCTGTTGAAAAAGTCTGGATGGATATGTTCTAATAAATTTTCCCAATAAGCAAGGCGTCATGAAGGTTTGCAGATAGATATATTTCAAAAGAAGAGGAGTCTCGTCAATGATGCTTTTAAGGTAGTCTCCGACACACAAAACATGAAGCCGTGGAAATGTCACAGGGGCCCACAATGTAAAAGATTCTTGTTGCAGGTTTGCGTTATAAGTTATAAGGAGGTGTATGGATTATGTGTTACATGTGCTAGAACTACTTCACTCTTACGTGTATTGTACTCATATAAGCATCTGAGCATATTCCCCTGCGATTTCTTAAGAAGCTGCTAAGTGGTTGCTTCTTCTGTTATGTATTAAGTATTAACTACTCATCACTACAGTGTGCTAATTTCTGTCATTTCACTTTTGTCTGGCAATATTCTACGCATTAATGAAAATAAGCCAATAACTAGTCTCAAAAGTCGGTTGAGTATAAACACCGATAAATGAAGTACCGGCTATTTTACAGTCAGCCATTTCTCCAATAACCTTATCATTCTTGCAAAATACAAAATAAACTAATACAGTAAAAAAAAGTTCAAGTAGGTGCGAGTGTCATGGAAATGATGATGGTCAGTGTGTCATTATAATCAAACAGAAAAACAGAAAATACTATTAGGATTGAATCAGCAATCAAAAGCTCGTGAACGTTGCTACAAAAATCTAGGAAAAAGACTGTTTTTCGTTCGAGTTTGGGTCTAATGACGCAGCAGCTATCAAGCAGATATTACAATACTGAATACTCAACTAGTAGCTATTTTTATGAAAGATAAACAATTTAAGCAATTGAGCAGCTAATGAATTCTTAAACAAACTATATGGGCATGTGGCTGTTACCTAATTACCGAAACAGATATTGATCAGTGATGCAGACTGCAACTTAATGCCAATGTGCGTAAAGCTATTCGATTATACAGAGCAGATTTGANTGGTAACGGCATCCATGAGATGATTTACCACTTCCTACACTGGTTTTCAAAGTTGTGCATCTTCACTTGTACTTTTGATTTTATTTATCAAACTAAGAATGGGTTTGATCAAATATGGTTTAAAAAAACGAAAAACATCAGCGATTTTCTATAACTAGCCTATAAACCCGTGATAGATCACGGGTGGCTTATAAAAAGTTTGAAACAAACATCGTTCAACTATATAAAGGTAAATCCTGAAACAAAATGCTAAAATTTGCATGATTGCTTAAAGGATAATCAACTATAGGCCTGCAAAATGTATGTTGTACACAGATGTTAAAAGTTTATTGAAAAGGTCGCACTTTTGTACCTCATTATGTGAGTAATTAATATTACTTGTAGTATAACTTAACAAACAAAGGATAAATACGTATATCAGAGATTAGAACATTGTGATATCTGTTAGACCGAATATCTCATATCATTGATTAACATGATTCACGTAATCATCATAATGTAATTGATTGTGAATCATGTTAATCAATGATATGAGATATTCGGTCTAACAATATCTAGCTTAAGACAAATATATTACTATTGATTAAATGTCTAAACTTAATAAATTGGTGAGAATGATGGTCATACAAATAGTTTATATAACATGATCATTGATTAACTACATACATTTGCTATTCATGCCAAGCATAAAGGCACACCAATTTGTTTCGCTCGGTATCCTATAAACCGCGTTCATGTACAGTAAAAGTGCAAGCCTTAAACACGATGAATGTTCAAATTACCTGGAAATTTAAAACAAAATAAGAATAAATGCGAGTATGCGACCATATATAATAGTTAGATTTTGTAAAAGGAGTATAAGAATGAAACAATCATGTCCATTATGGTAGGTGAAGGAAACCAACATTGTAAATGGCTTGATATTTTATGTCACTAAGTTTCCAAGATTTACGTAGGAAATCCAGTCGTATTCAATAATAGTAAATTGTTGAAAACAGCTTGATTGACCATTTAATTTTGGAAGTAAATTAAATAGGCAAAAATCTGAATTTAATATAAGGAACTTAAAACTGGGGAAAGTATATAAAAGGAGGCCAAACAAACCCGTTTTCAAGTTAACATGTTCTCAAATTAACGAAAATATCTTCAATTGTTATATGTTATGCCATTAGTACAAACTAATACTAACCTCATGACCACAAGTGACCATTGTTAAACAACAAAATGTCGGCGACAATACTTGCACGTGAGTTCTTCAAGACGTACCCAATTTAAGCCCATCAGGGCAATGACTGCATCACACCATCACCATTCACGAGATATGTAAACTGATACGTCCACCCATGATCATGCATTTTTTTTGTCTAGCGGTACAAAAAGTAACTTTAATCGATTAGGTATAGTCTAAAATACTTACCATCAAAATTGTATAACACCGTCGTCTATCCAATCATTATTGTCAACAATGTCATCAAACAACTTGTGTGCTTTCACCCGAGTGAATCTCTTTTTAACATCACTTTTAATAAGGACACCACAAAAACAACTATAAGTTAAATATTAGGAACTGGTAGGCAGGTTATAATAACATGGCTACTGACATATTGACTTTGACTAATATGAGAATCTCAACTAAGAATAAACTAACATGAAGTTTGTTGAAGTGAATTACAAGTATTCTTAGCACATTGATGAAGTATTTATCAAGAGATGTAAGTTAACATGGCTGAAGTTCAATCTAGTTAAAAGTTTACTCCATCATCACTACTCATAAATGATATAAGAAGCATGAAGCAAGTTCCATTAAGGTATATCAGACAATTTTCTATTAATCAGTTAAATGGTACTCATGTGGAGAAACATAACCATAAATATAACTGAAAGTTCATACCTTATGAGACTCGTTCCTAACTTTGATAATTTTGAAAACTGAGCCAATAGGAACAAAATCTATTCATTATAAACGTCAGATTTATTAACACCGGGTGTGGTGGCTTAATCCGTCACCTCATCACTATGGTGCCACTATACCCATTGCTCTAAGTATGATTCATGAAACTGTTAAATGTGTAAAATGCATGTTTAAGTGAGATATAAATTAGGCAAATATACAGAAAAGATTGAGACAAAGGTTCTTATATACATGTGATTAAATATAAGGAATTTGACAAAAAAAATTGTTCTACACATGTAAGTAAATTGACAGCTAGGAAACAATAAAACGCCCTACCCGACGATTGAATAACATCTAGATACGAAAATAGTTGAATTTATTTCAATTTTGATTTGTTTAATTCAATACAGGAAGAAAAAAAAACACATTGTAAAGGATGTTAATGTGGAAATCTTGATTATCAAAAACCTTTTTAAAGAATGCCAACATAAAAGAAGCAACACCATTGCATACAAATGATCATGAACGTACAATATTTAAAAAGAATAAGCAAAGTTTTCAGTTTGAAGTAAGCAATCTCGAATCGTCTATTGAAATCAGTTCTGAGCATTTTTATCAAGACCCAAACTCAATAAAGTAAATTAACTGTTTAAACGTGCAAACCCAAACAGCCAAAGACCTCTTTAGACTCAAAAGACGTCTGATTTAATCAAAAGCTCACCTTGAATCTTGAACACAACTTTTTAAGTGCAAATTACATGATCACAAAGAAATAAAAGGCACCACTAAGTGCAAATTACAAAGAAATACAATCAACACTTGGAACCAACATGATCACATCATCCTTGATTCTCATTCTGAGATATGACAATGTAAAAAGCAACAGATAAACAAAAATTGCCAAGTAGCATATCAATTAACACCTTAAATTTCTATTGAAACTTAGAACTTGAAGAATCTCATTAACACAACATTAAGTAAACATATCAGTTAGTGCCCCAAATATGGATAAAAATTTAGGATTATGAAGATTAGATACCGATTAACAAATGAATCAATAGCATATCAAATAGAACCCTGAAGATATGAATTACAACCCGATTAACAAAAATGTAAAACTCAAAAATCTCAAATTAACATACCTTATACGAATTGATATGACGGAAGCTTTGTATATCATAGTATACCATAGGATCTGTAATTTGAAAAAAATGCTAACCAGATCCCTAAGTTTAAATTGACAATTAGTATACCTAAATTTAAATTGAACGATTGCGAATTATAAATATTGAAGAGATAATATGTAGTAACAAAAATAAAAAATAAAAAATAAAAAATAAAATAAAAAATAAACCATCAATTTGACGTCAAACAACTTAAAAAGTAAGCATACATGTACAAATTTGAGATTAGGAAACCTTGAAATTTGAGATGAAAGAAAAAATAACGATTAAATGTTGATTGAATGCATTATGATAACCTTGCATAATTACCGGTTCATATTGATTGAGAGTCATAAGTCAAGATCTCAACTTAATGGCTGGGAGAAATCAAGCTGTTATATATGACGTGGAATAGTTGAGGTGGCATTAGTGATGTGGCTATATTTGCCAACATGGATTAAATGAGGTGGCAAGATTCAAAAAAAGCTTTGTTTATTATATATATAGATTAATACGAGATTACTTAAAGAGCCTTGTTAATGGTGAGATGATTCCTTGGCACCATTATTATCGCCTAAGCACCACATTTATTTATTTGTTTGTTTTTTTATTTTTATTTTTATTTTATTTTATTTATTTTTTTGTGAAAATTGCAAAAAAATGGCATAGCTATTACATATTGGGTACAACATATACTATCTCTGATGGAACTAAACTTATTCATTATGTGACATAGTAGACCACTAAAGCATACCAAGCAGTCTAATACTTCCATTGATGTACCCCAAACAGTCTGCAAAGACAACAAACTGTTCCATTGATACATTCCAAATCAGCTCAACATTCCAAAGTTCACCTTAAATCACAATTCACACACCATAGCCTCGTGACTACATTTTCGGATAAGGGACTATCATATATCATTCAACCAACATCCACAATGACATAGATAGATCCTAACAAGGCCTCATCATGCTAGCTATAGCAACCTGACTCTCTACTGAGGGGTATACCCAACTGACTACATTTCCTGACCATTTACCCCTAAGCCATACATAGTATCATCATCCTCACTAGATATAGATCAAAGGGTATAGAGGACCATACATCATCAACCAAGGAACACTCTGTTAGAACTTATGGGTTTTATCAATAATGTTTGTGTATTGTTTTCTATCCCACATAGATAGAAAAGAGAAGTGAAAGAGAGTTTATAAGTGCTATTTCTCTCACATGTTTGAAAGTCTTTTAGGAGGATTTTTGGAGGGAAACTAGTGGATGATTAATTTGATATATATTATATATATAGTTATAATATATTAATTAATCATAGACTTAGCACTTTGCATCCTTTGCCTTAGAAAAATAATTTCGTCCTTATTTTTTGTACAGAATTAATTCTGTTGGCAGTTATTTCTGGAGGGAAAAGGTAACCATTGTGTTGGTTCATTTTTGACAGTTGACTTTCTTAAAAGTCATGTCGTTTCACCAAGGGTCACAATGGTTCGGTTTTACATCTATATAAGGGTGCATTTGGACGTTTGCAAAGATACAGAAAAACTTACAAATTCACGAAACATACAATATACAATCTGATGATGTTCATAGAGAAATCTATGTACGCTGCATAAATTTCTAATCATTGAGGTTGAATCCTGGGAAGAATTTAGTCTCGAATCCCACCAGCGTTTATAGTGGGGGCTAATATTCTTTAAGGACAGTGTTTATCATGTCCTCAATTTCTCGTTTATATTATTAGTATCAATCTGCCATATTCTAACAATCTTAAAGAATATTATCATGGATCAAAGTGCTGGTTTAAGGATGTTTGGAAGCGACAATATCAAACTGGATAGAATGGATGGGATGAACTTTACGCGCTGGAAGGAAAAGATGAAGTTTCTGTTGACAGCATTCAAGGTTTACTATGTTCTGGAAGGGCCACCAATTCTCCCTATGACTGAAGAGGAACAAAGGAAGCGTGATCAAGATGATACCCTATGCAGAGGATACATTCTGAGTACCCTCACTGACCGGTTGTATGATCTCTACACACCAATGACTTCTGCAAGGGAAATCTGGAATTCTCTTGAAGAAAAATACAACGCTGAAAAGGAAGGGGCAGATAAGTTCATCACTTTTAAATTCTTTGAATTTACTATGGAAGATGATGTTTCTATCTTAGATCAAGTTCATGAATTTTTAATTCTGGTATCTAAATTTAAAAACCTTAACATTGAAATCCCAGAAAAGTTATTGGTTGGGGCAATTATTACCAAGTTACCATCTTCTTGGCACAATTACAGGAAGAAATTGATGCACACTTCAGAGGATTTTACTCTAGATCAGATTCAGAAACATTTACGAATCTCCTTATGAAATCTGGAAGGGTAGAAAGCCTAACATTAATTATTTTAGAGTTTGGGGTTGTTTGGCCATTTATAAGGTTCCCTTACCTCATACATCTAAATTAGGACCTAGAGGTTTAAAAAGTGTGTTTGTGGGATATGCAAAAGACTCTAAATCTTATCGTTGTTTAGATTTAGATTCGAATGTTATTGTTGAATCAAGAGATGTAGATTTCTTTGAGAATAAATTTCGTCATGATTCAACAAGCACAAATGAATTTGTGACTCAAATCCCACAAGATGTTTCTGGCCCAGATTTGAACTCTAATAATAAGAGGAATATGGCAGAATCTTCTAGTGCACCTAGAAGAAGTGAAAGGGCTAGAAAAGAAAAACGTTTGGATTCTGATTTTATTGATCCTCAGGCTATTATCTTCCTCGTTGAAGGTGATAACGAGAATCATGTTATCAATAAAATACCTATTCTACTTAATGTAGAGGATGCACCCAAAACATATAAAGAGGCTATAACCTCTAGAAATTCTGCATTTTGGAAGGAGGCAATTGATGATGAAATGAATTCCCTAATATCTAACGGTACTTGGGAACTTTCAGATTTACCTCCGGGCTCCAAAGCAATTGGGTGTAGATGGGTATTTAGGATAAAATATCATACAGATGGATCCATTCAAACTTTTAAAGCTAGGTTGGTAATTCAAGGCTTTAGTCAAAGACAAGGAGTTGATTACTTTGATACGTATGCACCAGTAGCTAGAATCACATCTATTAGGGTGCTCTTTGCATTAGCTTCTATTTATAATTTGCCTATACATCAAATGGATGTTAAAACAGCCTTTTTAAATGGTGACTTAGATGAAGAAGTCTATATGAAACAACCTGAAGGGTTTGTATTGCCTGGTCATGAGAATAAAGTTTGCAAATTAAAGAAATCTTTATATGGGTTAAAACAAGCACCTAAACAATGGCATGAGAAATTTGATAAGTCAATACTTTCAAATGGTTTTACCCATAACTCATCTGATAGATGCATTTATTCTAAGTTTACAAAAGATTATGGTGTTATTCTATGCCTTTATGTAGATGATATATTGATAGTTGGAACCAATATGGAAGGTATCAATGAAACTAAGAAGTTTCTGACTTCATGCTTTCAAATGAAAGACATGAATGAAGTGGATACTATATTGGGGATAAAGGTTAAAAGGCATAGTGGGGGTTATGCATTAAATCAATGTCACTACATTGATAAGATTATAGACAAGTTTCAACACTTGAATATAAAGGAGGCAAACACCCCATATGAGTCATCTTGTAAACTGGTTGAGAATGATGGAAGAGCCGTTGCTCAATTAGAATATGCAAGTGCAATAGGTTGTTTAATGTATGCTACACATTCTACTAGACCTGATATTGCATATGCTGTGTGCAAACTTTCTAGATATACGAGTAATCCAAGTCATGATCATTGGGAAGCGATAGGAAGAGTTTTTGGTTATCTTAAGAGAACAAGACAATTAGCTTTGTATTATGATCGTTTTCCTGCTGTACTTGAAGGATACTCAGATGCTAGTTGGATAACTGGCAGTAGTGATAGTAAATCCACAACTGGTTGGATTTTTACACTTGGTGGTGGGGCTGTTTGTTGGGGTTCAAAGAAACAAACATGTATTACACATTCCACCATGGAGGCTGAGTTTTTAGCACTTGCAGCCGCGGGTAAGGAAGCAGAATGGCTAAGAAATATGTTGTTAGACATAGAGTTGTGGCCACAACCCATGCCAGCCATTTCCTTACATTGTGATAGTCAATCAACACTATCTAGGGCATATAATAAGGTATATAATGGAAAGTCTAGACACATTAGCCTTAGACATGCCTATGTTCAAGAGTTAATATCTAATGGGATAATAACTATTGAATATATACGCTCTTGTAAGAATCTTGCGGATCCGTTTACAAAAGGTCTTCCAAAAGACGTAGTCTTTGGAACTACAAGAGAGATGGGTTTGAAACCCATTGTGTAGAGTTGGCAACAATGGGAACCCAACCTTTACTTAGACTAAAATCTACTTAAAGGTTCAATGTGGTAAAAACAAGTTGTTGATTACCAACTGGACACTAGTTTAGTTTAAATACTAATTAGTGAGTAATTCTTTTAGGGTGAGTATTTATACTCTTAATGAAGTGTACCTTTGGTAATTAAAGGGCTTCACCTATGTGGTCATAAGGAGTGGTGCCGCTCCTACAGAAGTGATTATTACTTTTGGAGATGTCCATGAAACTGGGATTAGCACATGGCCATAATAGTGCTACCATGTTATGAACATCAGTTAACATGTTATGTGTGTTATCTTTCCGAGTTTGACACAAAGGATCATGGTTCAATGCTTTATAGCATCCATTGATTCTGTTAGGCTATTTGAAGGGTATACACTATGTTAAGGTTCAAGGCGAAAGCTACCTTAACTTATGCATAATCTGTTGGATATTGTTAATAAAACCCAAGTGGGGGATTGTTAGAACTTATGGGTTTTATCAATAATGTTTGTGTATAGTTTTCTATCCCACATAGATAGACAAGAGAAGTGAAAGAGAGTTTATAAGTGCTATTTCTCTCACATGTTTGAAAGTCTTTTAGGAGGCTTTTTGGAGGGAAACTAGTGGATGATTAATTTGATATATATTATATATATACTTATAATATATTAATTAATCATAGACTTAGCACTTTGCATCCTTTGCCTTAGAAAAATAATTTCGTCCTTATTTTTTGTACAGAATTAATTCTGTTGGCAGTTATTTCTGGAGGGAAAAGGTAACCATTGTGTTGGTTCATTTTTGACAGTTGACTTTCTTAAAAGTCATGTCGTTTCACCAAGGGTCACAATGGTTCGGTTTTACATCTATATAAGGGTGCATTTGGACGTTTGCAAAGATACAAAAAAACTTACAAATTCACGAAACATACAATATACAATCTGATGATGTTCATAGAGAAATCTATGTACGCTGCATAAATTTCTAATCATTGAGGTTGAATCCTGGGAAGAATTTAGTCTCGAATCCCACCAGCGTTTATAGTGGGGGCTAATATTCTTTAAGGACAGTGTTTATCACGTCCTCAATTTCTCGTTTATATTATTAGTATCAATCTGCCATATTCTAACACACTCTCCCTCAGTGAGAAACCAACCTATCCTGCTAGGAAAAAAGGCCTCATTTTTCACGACCATCTATTCCTAGCATATTGCACCACCAAACCAAAATCAGATACCTACTTTATGAAACACAAGTCAACCAAATAGTAACTCTTCTGAATAGCCAACAACAGATCCCTCCAAAAGCCAATCTCTTATAGACTATCATCATAATACTGATTTGGTTGAAAGTGATCAAGGTACGAGGCCATCTTGATGAATGTGCTTTAGAAAAGTCAGTATATAATTGTTGAAAATACTGAGATACATGATAAAACTTTTCTTGATATAGCAAATATCTTTCCGATCATCTTAGCACCACATCAGCATACTTTCCAATCACTTTCTCACAATTTTTTTATCTTGTAATGGTTACTCTACACCACGTCACATTTTTAAATCCAAAATACAAATAAATGAATAAAAGTTTCATGTTTTGCTCGTTGTCATGATCACAATCCACTTGACACAACGTCAGACATCATGAGGCCACAAGGCCAAAAACCACCCCAACCCCCTCCTACATCGAGCAATAATTGCTCATTGTGAACACCCTAATAAAAATAACCACATTCTCACTAAAAACATGTAGGATCTTTTGGCTTCTTTACTTTGGTTTACATACTTTCAACTACTAACGCAAAAAAAGGTACTCTAAAACACATTAAAAGAAACTTTCGCCAAACTCAATTCTCATGGGCAGCTTATGTCAACCATAAAATCTCATGAACCCCATCTTTAAAAAATGAAAATCCCTAAAATCAATACAAAAGCAATAGTCCCCACAGGGCAAAAAGCAAGAATAAAAAAAACACAACTCTAATAAAACGCTCCCATTTCACCCCCACTCTCTCACACACACACACATTAAAATGCACCGTCAATCACTCGGCTCCCCAGCATCCAAGCTCCACATCAACAACACCATCCTATTCACCGGAGCCATCACCACCGACACCCTAAACTCAGAAAAATCACCTTCATCTTCATCTTCGTCTTCCACCATTGATGACGTGCAACACAAATTACAAAAACCCTACCAGCAAAAACTAACAATTTCATTTTCACCCACTTCGTTAATCCACCTAATCCCAATCCTCACTTTCTTATGCTTCTTAATCCTTTACTTATCCTCTCACGATCCTTCTAGAACAGGTACAATTTCTTACATTTTTCTACAACCAATACTAATATATTTATTTACAGAGGGTTCTCGGAGGCTCAATAATAGGTGTCTTTGCACAGGGCCTCCACTTAAAACACGTTACATTTTTATTAGTTTTGCATATAAATACGGATAATGTTAAATATATCTGAGAGCAATTTCTTTTTAGTTTATAAGTGTAACAAGGCCACCGAAACCCACGAGGCGCTTAATATCATTGAATTTGCATTTCAGATTTAGCTCAGTTTAACGGATTCACAGCATTCGCTTCAAAGAACATCGTTATAGGTACAAAACATATGTATTTTATTTACATAATGTACAATTATTACTTATTGTTATTGTATTTATTAAATTAGGTACGTATTTAATTATTATTAATTTTAAATAATTGTAGATGATACTGTTGAGAAGAATGATGTGTTAGAGATAAGAAGTATGCGGAATTTGCAACAAGAGGAACGACGTCGTTTTCGTCACCGGAAATTCGGTCAATAAAAGTCAATGATTCTCCGGTGCTTGCACCGGAGATAGGTTCTCACACGTGTGTAAACTTTTTTGTTTTGTTATGTGACATGTGAAATGTGAATGTGAATTTTGGCATTTTATGTAACCAGATACTTTTTACCGCGCGTGAAACATAAAACATTGATTTATATTCATGTACTGTTGTGACATAAGCTTGTGATGGCGTACGTTAGCCAAATTGGTGTCGGCTAGCTAAATTGCGCATGTGGGCCCGCTGTTATTCTTTTGGATGACGGAATCTTATGCAGCAAGGCCAGGAAAGTTTGGAGGTGATAAAATGCGCTTATTATCCACGCTTCCAAAGGCACTTGTGAAACCAGTGAGGGGGTGTTTGTTTCGGCTTATATAACAGGTTGATTGCTCTTTTGGTATTGGGCTTATGTTTCGTAAACTCATTTTGTGGCTTATTTTGAAACTTTTATAAGCTTATTATGACATAATAAACTTATATAAGCCAAAAAGTTTCAAAATAAGAAAAAAAAAAAATGAGCTTACGATACATAAGCCCAATATCAGATAAGCCATACGCTGGCTATATAAGCCGAACCAAGCCCCTCCTAAAACACGCTCATTCAACTTGGTATAGGCATTGTGCGCGTGTAATGCGTGTCGACCAGAAGCTAAAATGCGCATGTAATCATAATAACGTATTTTAGCGAAAAAGCGCGTGGGATAAGGAGTATCTTTTTTTATAACAAGTGTTATTTTTGTCTTGGAAAAGAGAAAGTGAAAGTGTAAATGGAATACAGCTGGAAAATAAGAGAATAGGACCGTTGCTGGTGTACATTGGGGCTCGTGGTAAGAAGTTGTTGACAGCTAATGATAACGAGGGTAATTTGGTAATTTTAAGAATTAGTATCACTGAGGCAGATGCATTTATCTCTTATTTTATTACAACAGCTGGACCCAGGTCAACAGTTTATGAGATACCATGGTCCTTTTTATGTTAGAGCATCCACAATGGCTCAAGTGGTGAAAAGCTTTTTACTATTCTAAAAAGTCTTTTTAATGAGTTTTTGCCATTGCAACCAAGGCTTTTTGAAAAGCTTTTCAACAAAGACTTGGTAAAGCTCAAGTCTTTGCTCCAAGCTTTAGCCACTAAATGCTTTATGCATTAAATGCATTAAATGCATCAAGTCTTAAAGACTTTTACCATTGCTCATGCTCTTAGTATTTTTGATTTTCTTTTTATTCATATTTATTTGGGTTGTTAGCAATTTTGTTTTTACCTTTGAATTACAAAGTGACTTGATTTAAGTCATAAAAACATTTGGATCGATTTAAGTATTTTAAGAGACTACAAATGTAATTTGATAACCGTAAGATTGAACGGGCGGAGGGTGATCTCTCACTCATGAGCCGCTCCGTCACGTACCACCTCATTCCGGCCAACCTCTCTCACGCGCGACTCGGTCACTTCTTGGTTTGTGTTAAAAAAAAATGGGCCTCCCTTTCCATTTGACAGTTACTTGTAAAAAAAAAAAAAAAAAAAAAATGTCTCACTACTTTATTTTTTACTTATAAATAATCATTAACATCACCATTTTTAAACACATCTTCAAATTTTGATACTTTCATACTATCAACACTTTACTTTTCATTTTAATTACAAAAATGTCTTAACAAAACACTCCCCAAACTACCAAGCATCAACAACGAATAAGTAACTGTAGCACTCACCCAAAGGAACATTTACTCTTTGAAATGTTCCACCATCAAACCAACAAATAAACTTACGAAACCAATACCCACAACAAAACACATTTAGCTAATACTCACAAATAAATGCGTTTAGCCAATTCTCCTCACAACCAAACGCGCTCCCATTCGATAACCCCAACTACGGCTCACAAAGCCATATGGGTGGTTTGTTATCACAACAAAATACGTACCAACCCATGTCTCCCATTTAGGAACCTCAATATTCGGAATCTATCCAAAACACCGTTCGTGAGGACTCTCCCGTAGAAGTCATGGCCCCGATGAAGCTGTCTAAAAGACGCCAAAAGAGGACGGTTCGAAATGAGTACCCACCCCGGTGCCTTCCATGGACCACTGAGGAAGAATTGCGTTGTACAAAGGTTGGGTTCACGTATCCGAAAATAGCGCCCTTGGTAAAACGAGGTGGAGAAATGATTTGGAATGAGTTTGTAGAGTACTTGGAGAGCAAGGTAACCGGTCGTCGAATGTACGATATGGTGAACGGGAAATGAAAGACGATGCGTCCTAGAGTGTCTTCGTTTTGTGAAGTGCACGGTAACGTCATTCGAAGAGCGCCCATAAGTAGAGCTGGAGACGGGGATTACGAGTTCCTCTCACAAAGTATTAAAAAGAGTTGTTTCACAAATATTATTTATATAACAATTGTTTCCCAAATATTATTTATATAATATTGAGTATTTTGGTAAAACCGAATTTTTTTCTGTCATTTCTCAAAGTAACATTTGTGAAAAATGGAATTTTTTCCCTTCGTATCATCAAATAAAATTAGTTTTGAGTTTTAGGAAACAATGGTATTATCAGGCCTTAGTTTTGTCATGAGAAGCCACAATGGTTTAGTATTGGTAGCAGGAAGCAAACGGTTGGCATTTGCAATATCCGTTATTGAAGCCAAGGCGAAAGCGATTCTTTGGGCTATTCAAGTGGCTCAAGCCAAGGGTTTTGTAAGGATTGTTTTGGAAACAGATTCGAGTATACTTGTTGATGCCTTCAAACACAACAAAACGTTGTATCACATTAAATCTTTTTTCCTCCACATTCGCCATCTATGCCTCCTACTCGATTCGTGTACTTGGCCTTTTGTGCTACGTGATGGGAATAAATGCTCATGAGCTGGCTAGATTAGCGCTAACTGATAATGTAGATGATCTGTATGATGGATATGTGCCATTTTCAGTTGAGGCACTCATACAACATGATATAAATTTGTTAGTTGACTGATAAAATATCTTTACTTATAGAAGAAATGATTTGATTATGTTTTAAAGGAGAATAGTTGGCCTGCAATAATTGGTTGGTGACTTGGTGCATTTAGATAAGATAGTCAAAAAGAATCTAAACCAATATTAATATTATATGTTTCTATGGATAATTACATTTTATTTTATTTTATTTTATTTTTATTTTTTTTTAAGTACAGAACTAAATGAAATGTTACATAGAGATTATCAGTTTTAACAAAACACCCGAATGAATGGTTTCTAACTTTTTAGAGCTATAGGTATCATAACGCTACAACGGGCGTTATGCCGATCGCGTTGCCGACGTTACCATACCGGATGAGAAGAGAAACCAACGACGTTGGGTTGGGTGTTAACCAACCAACGCGTGTTGAAATAAATTTTTTTCTTTTTATTTTGTTTGATTTAAATAGAGGTGTGTGTATTTGGTGTGTGAACTGTGTGTATTTTAGTGTGTGTGAGCCGGATGTCAAAGATGAGTGTATAAGCCTCAACAAAGATGAATGTTAGAAGCATTATGATCATTATAGAAAGGGTGACTAATGGGTGTTTCTACATGGTTTTCTACTACACTATGTGTGTGTGGATTTTCATCAAGTTTTCAAGTGAAAACAACTTGTTCTATTTATAGGCAAACTAGTTAAGAAGTATTTTCAAAACCATGTTCTATAAACAAACAAAGATAAAACCATGTTCCTAAACCATTACTATTCTAGTCAACATTGACAAGTGATGTGTGTTATTTTACACATATTTTTGACCTTAGTTTAAGTATGTATAAGACCAAGAACTAACGTGAAACGCCAAAGATATAGTGTTTTTGTGTTTGTGACTGTGCAGGAAAGGATATTGCATAAATGGCATGAAAACCAACCAAAAAGCCCTAAACGAGCACGAGATTTGGAAAAGAGTCAAGAAGCCGAGTCAAAGATGAAATTTACTCAAGTAAAGCCCGTGACGATGTTTTCATTACTTAAAGGCTCGTGAATATGAAAGAGATAATTAATCGAAGATTAAAAATGATTATCATGTATAAGCTTCCCAAACTCGAGCAAGTGGTCACTTTAATATCATTGAAGACTTTTTGAAGACTCGTTAACATATTCCTCAAGATTACAAGGACTAAAGTTTACTTTTTAGAAGTCGTTTAGTAGTGTAATAGAAGTTTATGTGTCATTTCATAAACAATATGAGTTAAGGGGGCTAGATGCAAAAAGGAATCCACCATGGAAACCTTAAATACCCACCTTAAGCTTCATTTTGAAGCTAGTCTTTAGTTTTCATTTTAATTTTTCATGTCATTTATTTTATGTAAGTTTTATTTTCTTGTCATTTAAATTTATGTCAATTTAATTTTCATGTCTTGATTTACTTATTGTCTTTAATCTTTAATGCTTTAATCTTTACAAGTTCTTTCTTAATCTTTACAAGTTTTTATTAATTTCTTTGTCACCTTTGCATGGTTTTCATTTGAGTTTCATAAAAAGCTTATGGGTTAGGGCTTGCAAAAGAAGCCGTGGCTTATTTGCTTATTTCTAAGCTTATTTTAGTGTCTTAACGTTTTATTTATAAAGTTTTTACAAATCTTATTTACCTTTTATAAAACTTTTGTGTCACGTTAAAAGTTTTAAGTCCAGTATGATTTTTAGGGTTTAGTAGCGAGTTTGCTATTTTTCAAAAAGCTAGCGAGTTTAGAAAACTGCCTAGCGAGTTTGGATCATGACATAGCGAGTTTAGGTTTCAAGCTAGCGAGTATCATTTTTTAGAAGTAGCGAGTTTAGTTTTTTTTAGAAGTAGCGAGTTTGGTTTTTTTCGTGCTAGCGAGTTTGTATTCAAGAGATAGCGAGTATGGATTTTCCTATAGTCTAACGAATTTGCTTCTAAGGGTAGCGAGTATGTTTTCTTTCTTGAGTCTTAGCGAGTTTTATTTTTTAGTCTTAGCGAGTATTAATTTTTTATTTTATTAGCGAGTATTGTTTTTTTTATTTTATTGTGTCAACTTTATTTTAGTCTAAGTTTATTTTGAGTCGTGTCTAGTTTTCTCCTCTCCTTTTCTTATTTCTTTTACACGCCGAGCTAGGCTTTGATTTACTCCATCGTTTTATCGAGTGGAGTTTTGTTTGGTTCATTCCTAAACGAAACTCCGCCGAAATTTCTTTTAATCTTTTTACTTAGTTTATTTTTCTTCTTTTATTACTTTCTTTCATTTCTTTTTACGTTTATGTTTTCTTTTCTCGTTCATTTTAACTTCTTTATTCACGTTTTACTTTTCTTAAAGTTTTAAATAAAGTTTAGTAGCATAAACAAATCCAAAACTATCTTTAAACCCATTCACATCACATAACTCACGGTTTTGAACGACTAAGATCCATTCAACCCTCGTTGGGACTACGACCCGTGGTTTACAAGCTTCACCGCTTAGTTTACCTCGATCAACAAGACTTCAAACTAAATGTTGACAAGACAAGACACATTTAAAAGACATGCATTTACTTGAAACTAAGTGTTGACAAGACAAGACACATTTACAAGACATGCATTTTCTTGAAACTAAGTGTTGACAAGACAAGACA
>LBNU01006169.1:0-15787 GCA_014162995.1 Artemisia annua | reverse complement strand
GTTGGAACAATAATGGAAGGTATTCAATGAAACTAAGAAGTTTCTAACTTCATGCCTTTCAATGAAATACCATGAATGAAGTGGATACTATATGGGATTCTTGATCAGGATCTTTTTAAGCAAAACGTGGTATGTTTTGAGGTGTGATATATTGGTATTTATGTAATGAAACAAATGAATTGAATCATGTTCTGTATAAGGTCTACCAATGATATCATGAAGTGGGTGAGGTGATATATTGGTATTCATGTAATGAAACAAGTTAATGAATCATGTTCTTGTATAAGGTGTACCAATAATATCAAGTATTGGGTGAGGTGATATTAGGGTTTAGGTTTAGGTTATTGAGAGGGCATGATCGATATCACCATTCATAAAGTCGATTAAGATTGAAAGAAAATGATATTCGATAGCTTGGAGTAATTTGGGCAGAGTTTCGGCTTAAAATTGAGCGAATGGGACCTTACTCGATAAACGATAAGGTTATAAAAGGCTAACGCGCCAATATTAACCATACTCGCAAATTCCAACTCATACTCGCTAGGAACTAGTCCATACTCGCTAATTTTTTTTTTTCATACTCGCTATGAAGTCTCACCCATACTCGCTAAGCTTTTACCCATACTCGCAAAAACCTTACTCGCAATTCCCATACTCGCTAACCCTAATCCATACTCGCTAAGTGTTTCATACTCGCTAAGAACAGTCTCTAACTCGCTAAGCATACTCGCAGAATTATGAATCATACTCGCTAGATTTGATCTCATACTCGCAAGAATGAATCATACTCGCAATATTCCTAGCTCCATACTCGCGAAAAATCTAGCCCATACTCGCTAGAGAAGCAGCTTACTCGCTGGATTTTTTCATACTCGCTAGAGAATTTTTCGATACTCGCTAAAACCCAGAATGAGTGGCATACTCGCCAAACCCTAATTCCATACTCGCTAAAGAAAAAAAAAACCCACGAATTAGCTAGAAACACCCACGAATCTCACCATAAAAACCCAATATCCATACCCACTAATCACTAGTAGCCTATACGAAAGATCTAGATGAAACCCTAGATGTTTGTGGCACAAAAATCACTCGACCAGCCACAAAACAACTCGTATAGCCACCAAAACCCCAAAAACACCACGAATCGCCCCTGGTTAGCTCTGATACCACTTGTTAAGACCAAGAATCATTATTCAGGAGGTCGGGGATGCTCGAAATAAAGGTTAAACATGGTATATTAGATTAAAGAATTGGGGGAAGATGTGTGTGTTTTCTAGAGAGAGAAAGAAGGAAAACACACACACTTCTTATTACAAATGAACATCCACCTCTCCTAGTTGCAACTAGGAGAGTATTATACTACTAATCACTAAAACTATGTCCTAATGTCAGAACAAGTCCTTGTGATATGATACTATTGCAATTTCCACATATAACATTATTTTCAAGGCTAACAAGCTGGATGACTGGCAGTAGTGATAGTAAATTCACAACTGGTTGGGTTTTTACACTTGGTGGTGGAGCTGTTTGTTGGGGTTCAAAGAAACAAACATGTATTACACATTCCACCATGGAGGCTGAGTTTTTAGCACTTGCAGCCGCGGGTAAGGAAGCAGAATGGCTAAGAAATATGTTGTTAGACATAGAGTTGCGGCCACAACCCATGCCAGCCATTTCCTTACATTGTGATAGTCAATCAACACTATCTAGGGCATATAATAAGGTATATAATGGAAAGTCTACACACATTAGCCTTAGACATGCCTATGTTCAAGAGTTAATATCTAATGGGATAATGACTATTGAATATATACGCTCTTGTAAGAATCTTGCGGATCCGTTTACAAAAGGTCTTCCAAAAGACGTAGTCTTTGGAACTACAAGAGAGATGGGTTTGAAACCCATTGAGATCACCAACTGTACACTAGTTTAGTTTAAATACTAATTAGTGAGTAATTCTTTTAGGGTGAGTATTTATACTCTTAATGAAGTGTACCTTTGATAATTAAAGGGCTTCACCTATGTGGTCATAAGGAGTGGTGCCGCTCCTACAAAAGTAAGTATTACTTTTAGAGATGTCCATGAAACTGGGATTAGCACATGGCCATAATAGTACTACCATGTTATGAACATCATTTAACATGTTATGTGTGTTATCTTTCCGAGTTTAACACAAAGGATCATGGTTCAATGCTTTATAGCATCCATTGACTCTGTTATGCTATTTGAAGGATATATACTATGTAAAGGTTCAAGGCGAAAGCTACCTTTACTTATGCATAACCTGTTGGATATTGTTAATAAAACCCAAGTGGGGGATTCTTGGAACATATGGGTTTTATAAACAATGTTGTATATTGTGTGTATCCCACATAGGTGGGTGAATGAAGTGAAAGTGGGTTTATAAATACTATTCCACTCAAATGTTTGAAAGTCTTTTAGGAGATTTTTGGAGGGAATTGTAGTGGATGAATAATTTGGTATATATTATATATATATATAGATATAATATATTAATTAATCGTAGACTTAGCACTTAGCACTTAGCATTTTGAACCTTTGTGTTGATCCCAGTTGAGCAATGATCTAGTAATACTATCTTAGTAAACCAAGACAATATTTATATAGAAGCTGACTTGTAATATGATTTAATTACTATGCGGAATTTAGCAATTAACTTAAGAACAAACTCAATATACCAAGAACACTTCAATATATTTAATACGAGCACTCTAACCAGTGCTAGGGTTTTACAACCTTGAAGTGATAATTCGGAATATCGTTTTCGATGCCACCAATTTCTGTAATGAAACTCAAAAGACGCGGTTTTGAGATTGTTGGTAGCACTACAAGAAACAGGAGAACAAGGGCGACGAAATATATTCCCGCGACATATTTTCACGGGAATAATACAGAAAAACGGACAAAAACACGCTTGACCGAGCAAAAAAAAGTCTCCGTTGAATTTTTTGGGGCCCACATGATCCCGTCGACATGTCGACGGGAGTTTAATCACAAAAATTGTATCCTTCCAATAATTGAAAGCGAAAATTTTTGGCGCGAAAATTCCCGCTCATTATATTTCCGTCGACATTTCGACGGGAAACTTATTAATAACGAAACAACGTGGATTAGCGAGTATTAGCAATAAATTATTTTTGTTTTTTACGTTCGTCGACCATGTCGACGGGACAATAAATTAGATAAATAACAATCTTTATTTTGTAGTGGCGAAGTATAGGCGGAAATTTTCCCGGCGTTGTTATTCCCGTCGACATGTCGACGGATTTATCTTCCACAAATTCAGCGTCACATATATCCTCACAAATCATTTCCCGTAAATATTTCCACTATAATAACATTTCTCGACAAATATTTCCGTTCCAATATCACCACATATATTGCTTGATTCTCACAAATAAGTTATCGTCATTCTTAAAGACACCCACATGACTTGGGGTTGAACAGCTGAAAGAGGGTAATGCCAAAAATAATTGTCAAACACGAAGCTTCCTCTTTAATTATGTGGAGATACATTGGGGTTGGGCAGTTTATGAGGAAAATGAATTCTTTTAGGGACGTTTAATCGTGGATGAGAGACAGGATTTTATCGAAATGGTGAGGAACAGTCGTGGTACAAAGAGTTCATGGACGATGGTTAGATGTTGCTGAGAGCTCAAGCTGCTGCTTGAAGCTCCAAGCTGCTCTGAAGCTCAAACTACTGCTGTTTGGGAGGTACATGAAGCCAGCACGTTTACGTCCACCCCGAACTTGATAATCTGGAAACTAGATCACAAATGTTTGAAGCCCTACATTTGCACGTATTCAATGAATGGAGAGCAGGAAGGGAAAAGATGGTGAGAGTTTCGAGCAAGCGGGAAGGTAGCCGCAAAAAAAATAAAATGGGTTGTTCGCTGAGTTTTTTTTTTGATATGTTCTTTTGGTTGTTAAGCTGTTTTTAGTTTGAGTTGTTTCCTTTGGTTGTCGAGTTGTTTAAGCTTGGTTTATCGAGTTGTTTTTAAGTTTGAGTCTGTTATGAAAAAATGCATGTGGTTTTTTGAGAAACCCTTGCGCGACTTGTTTTAAATAAACAGTTTTGCCTCGTGGTTTGTACTTGTGATATGTTCCTATTAATTTGTGGTACGATTTAAAAATATATAGTGAAACAACAATGAAGAACGCTTGGACAACAACACAACAAAAGTAACACATCTCATAGTTAACATCATTGTAAATTATCAGTGATAGCTTCTTATTTAAGAAGTTTATGAAATGATTATTAATGCTACTATTTCTTATGAAAATTCAGATTATGGAGCCTCGTTTAACATCCAACGATTCTCAAAGTGACTGAGAAAGACTATTTGTGATTAAGGGTATGCTGTCCAAGGTTTTTTCAAATTTCTTTAATTTTTGTAAAATTGGAAGATGTGATCTATTATGAGGGTGGATTCGAAACCCATGAACAGTTGGCAAGAAGACCATTGTTCCTTGACTTGGAGAATTTGTTTTTAAGGATGCCATGAGAAATATTAGTGTTTTCATCAACAGCTTCAATTACCCATTTAACTTTGGCTTTTTGAATAAGATCAAGTCTATTTAAGTGGTTCAAGTCTTCAATTTGTGTAATGCAAGAAAGACGACTTTGGATTTTGTTTTCTTAGAGGTCGAAGTCCTCAGCTCTGGAATCAAGTAGATCTTTGCTTTTAAACTTCAAAGCAGCAAGTTGTCACTGAGACGAACTTTATCTCTCTACACCCGGCTATAGTTTTCAAGAAATCGAAGCTTACACATCTAGAGAGTTATCGGGTGGGAATGATGGGTGATTGCTAATTCAAGAGTCTTAGAACAAGCAAGTGAAACAGTAGCAGGAAGCTCACCATTTAGAACCCAAGAGCTATAAATTTTAAAAAGAGTAGGCTCGAAATCGATGGAGTAGGTTTTAAGGATAAGGAGACAATGTTCCGATAATTCCCCAGGAAGAGCAACGAGTTGAGAATTAGACCATATTTGATGAGAGTAACGTGAAATATACTTGCAGTCAATTTTACTCAAGTTTGTACTTTGTACCCTCATGAAAAGATCAACTTGTTCGGACTTATCGTTGATGTTATTGAACACCGCTTGCACCCGTGCTACAAGAGTGAGTACTACCCCTTCTTTCATTGATATTTCATCAAAAGTCACCTAGTATTATAGACAAGTACTCCTTGAACTTAAAAATAATGGTATTAATCTAGTTCCATCTAAACCCTTTTTGTGATTAAATAAGTTGTTGGTGTTAGAACTTATGGGTTTTATCAATAATGTTTGTGTATTGTTTTCTATCCCACATAGATAGAAAAGAGAAGTGAAAGAGAGTTTATAAGTGCTATTTCTCTCACATGTTTGAAAGTCTTTTAGGAGGCTTTTTGGAGGGAAACTAGTGGATGATTAATTTGATATATATTATATATATACTTATAATATATTAATTAATCATAGACTTGGCACTTAGCACTTTGCATCCTTTGCCTTAGAAAAATAATTTCGTCCTTATTTTTTGTACAGAATTAATTCTGTTGGCAGTTATTTCTGGAGGGAAAAGGTAACCATTGTGTTGGTTCATTTTTTACACTTGACTTTCTTAAAAGTCATGTCGTTTCACCAAGGGTCACAATGGTTCGGTTTTACATCTATATAAGGGTGCATTTGGACGTTTGTAAAAGATACAGAAAAACTTACAAATTCACGAAACATACAATATACAATCTGATGATGTTCATAGAGAAATCTATGTACGCTGCATAAATTTCTAATCGTTGAGGTTGAATCCTGGGAAGAATTTAGTCTCGAATCCCACCAGCGTTTATAGTGGGGGCTAATATTCTTTAAGGACAGTGTTTATCACGTCCTCAATTTCTCGTTTATATTATTAGTACCAATCTGCCATATTCTAACAGTTGGTTCAGTACGAGATTGTGATTAACCGACCGTTATTAGAACATTTGATCATTGCATAATAAATAAATTATTGAAGAAGATCCAGTTTACGTGTATATGGGGAGGGTTTTCACCGATATAAACATTCGAAAGATAATAGTATGAGCTAAGAACATGTTGCTCGCATACTTGATACACATATTTTGGTAATAAAAGATAACAAAGTTTGCGTCCAAACAAAGATTTAAAAAAGGAGAAAAAGAATACTGGGTAGATGAAGGAATGAACGTGGTAATAAAAGTATTGGTCCCCTGATTCCCCTCTAATCTTCTTCCTGCTTCCTGCATGCCCGCCACGTTTCTTATTCAAACTTCACCAAAACTATGTATTTTCATCATATTGCATCTTTAGATCTTTATTTCTCGAAATATAAAGTTTAAAATGTCTAACTCAATTGAATGATTCTATAAATATAGAGCAAATTCTATACACTTTTACAGTTTTACTACATTTGTTTTACTTAATGGTTTGTTGTATTATACGTATATGAATGTTAAGGTGCATAAAGTTTCATATTTGAAATTATAATTAAGTGAGAGTAAATTAGTAAGTACATCCTAGATTTATAGGTTAATCTGATCGAAGATATGTCCCATCTTGTAACTTTTTGGTTGCGCTCTTGAATCTTAGTTTGCAAGATGATTAAGAATTAAAGATGACTAACTCATACGTTTTTGTTAATGAAAGAGCTTAATGAATCAAAAGTTTATGACGCATGATCTTGGAACCTTATTAGACCGTTTCGATAACAAAAAGTTTGATTTGTGATGCTAAAGAGGGTACTTATTTAATTGTATCTTTCTGTTAGCAACTTGCTATTTATAATACTAGCTAGCAGGGTATTCGCGCGTTGTAGCGGTGGTCTTATAATTAAAGTTTAGACATCAGTAAAATAACAGTGACGAACTGATTAACCTGAGAAAAACAAGAAGAAAATGATCCTGGTCTGACCCGATTCACTCATATTTAATAGTTCCGACGATCCGCTCAGGTTCGTTTTTTTACGGCTTTTATTGGCTAGCCAAACCGGTGGCGACTCCAGTTCCCGGTTGAACTCGTTGGTCCGATCCGGTTTTTAAAACCATATATATCATCAACTTTGCATATAAATTTTATGAAGTGTTGTGTATTTTATTATTTTGTACAATACGTATAATAACATTTATTTTTCATTTAAAGGTGTTTTACTTCAAATAAATTGAAAAGTTAATAGGTAATTATGATTTTAGACTTTTTTAATTTAAATTGTATTTTAAAATATTTTTTTAGCATGTTTAAAAAAGTGCTTTAAAGTATTGTAACTAAGGGAATAGATATAGTGAGAAGAGAAAATAAAATGAGAAGTGTGAGAAATATTTTAGCCACACATTCAAATAAAAAAAAAAAGAAATTTAAGGGGGGATGCATTTACTTTTGTAAGTGTATTTGAATGTGCAGTTGTGATTTTTTCACATTCTTCTCATTTCAATTTTATTTCTCATTTGATCCTAACTCTTGTAACTAATGCTACTGCATTTATTTGTAATGAATACGCTGCAAGTTATATTGATTTTATAACAAAACCAACACAATTTTCATAATAAGTAAGTGTGTTGGATAAAAATATTAAAACTTCAACTAAAAACGAATAAAAACGTCACTTAATTACCAACCAAGCCCGGGTTAGCTTTTTGAGCATCACATTAATAATAATAATAATAATAATAATAATAATAATAATAATAGTAACTATATTCACATAAATTTTACAAAGAAACTTTCACAAGATGACTTTATTTTGATTAGTGTTTTTTACTATAGTTTCTCTCTATTTTTTTTATTAACCCAGTCACACATAACAAACTTAATTTTGTAAATGTCTTTTTAAAGGGTTGTTAGTTTAGTATTATGTAAGCATGTGTATAACTAACAAATACATAATGTATGCAAGTCCTATTTAAAAAAATGTTTAAAAATTTATGTTTTTACAATAATAATTTTATAACTTTTTTATTTGATTGATACAGAAACATAAATTAAGATAAGATGAAAGACGATGCAAGCAAAGATATATTCATGGCTGGATTAAGAATATTTATTAAATGGTAAATTATTCTTAGTTTTTGTTTCTATGATACCTTTTGTTTTTATTTTGTTTGTCTTTGTTCTTTCCTACCAAATGAAAATGCAGGCATGAAGACAAACCTGACAAAGTTATGAAGCAAATGAGTAAACATTTACATATTTGATATTTAGTTCTTTTATGATTATTAATATTGTTTTTCTAAAGACTAATTAAAATTTCATTTAAAACATAAAAGTAACAATGAACTTGAATAAAAAGAGGTTATAGTACACAACGGTTTCATCTTTTATGTAACAAGAGAATTATAAAGTGCAAATTATGAAATTAGATCTTTGATCGAAAATAATAGGACAAATAAAAAAAAACAAAAAAAAAACAAAAACAAAAAAAAACAAAAAAAAACAAAAACTTGATTTTGTTACGTGGCAAAATTAAGTTAATTTATTGATATTAAAGTAAAAAAGTTGATCGAATTGATTTAGTTAACAATTGTATGTAGTTATTCATTTTATAGAAATTGTCAAAATACGCATAGCTTTGTGAATTCATTTTTCTTTACTTTGGACTTAAATGTAGAAAGAATGTACATTCTGGTCGATTAATAAAATTTACAAGCAAACTCTAAACTTTTAAAAATAAATTGTGCTAAATCCAATTTGATGGAATTTTGTGTAAAAATTTCATTTTGCATAACTTTTGAAAAAAGTTATATATTCAACAAATACATACTTACTTTAAACTCTATTTAAAAAAACTATTATTATTGTTATTACTATTATTGTTACCATTATTATTATTATTATTATTATTACAATCTATCGTAATACTAAAAACTTTGTAAATGCACGCGTTATACATATGAAGCAAATGCATGTTATTTAGTTTACGTGCGAGAATATTATAACATACATAAACACATATATTCACTGAATTTGACTTGCGTTAGTATGCCAAATTAAACTACTTAAAAAATAACATAAAAAACAAAATATGATGGTATATACTTGCAAACTCGCACAACGTTGAAATAATATTATTAGCTGTATTAATTGTCCGAGCTACAAATGCACATGCATTAAAACAACTACACCGAGTTCGTCCAATCTATCCAATTAAAAAGTGATTTTCTACATCCATGCACATAATTTATTCCTCAGTAAAATGCTTGGATCAAAATAAATTAGTAACACTGTATATCCTTTTACAAAAAAAGAATCACAAAGGAACCTTTTACTCATATATTTATTTTTAAGCTAATATATTCATATATCTAAACCCACATCACAGTAATTTTAACTTTTACTACAAACATACTATATGTATGTCAACTATTGTCAAGTATTTAATATATAATACTCCTTCCGTTTTAATATAATTTTTTATTTATTTTTTTAGTTGTTTCAATAAAATTGTCCACTTTTCAAACTAAAAATTAAAATTATTAAATATATCATATTACTCATATTTAAAATTATTATTTACAAAATAAACAATAATATTAATTAATTATTAAATGATAAAACTGTTATTTTATTGTTTTTATAAAATGTAAAACAGTATCAAATGCGTTTTTTTAAATTGTATATTTTTTATCGGTGAGAAAATAACTAAGGCCGAGTCTGTATAAAATTAAAGACGTATTTAGACATTTAGCAGCAAATATAAGAACAATAGTCACAGCCTGCATTCGTTGAAACAAGGGGTAACCGTGGACTAAAGTTAGTGGCATCTTTAAAGTATTGCATGTATGCTGACGTGGACATATTTTAGTGGTCAAGAAAAGTCACAGTAACGGCGGTAACACATTTTCAACATGTAAATGAGGATCGGACGGACGGAAATGTACGACAGTGGTGTCATTGGTGAGAGTTAATACAGGACACGTGGCTGCAAAAGAAGAGAGGCACCGTTTGTCAAACAAATCCAGACAAACAAACCCTACCACACCACTTATCTTCTCCTATTCTTTGTTCAACCCTTTCCTTAAAATAGCTATTAAGTTGTCTATTTTAAAATAAATATCTATACTTTGGTCTGTTTAAAAATAATTATCTATTTTAGTATTTTAACTAATTTTTATAAAATGTTAAGATGTATTGGTTCAAAATATGTTAATTTTATACTTATAAAGTGAGTGCGGTTTTAGACCTAGATATTCAAATTTGAGGGAAAAAAATACGTTAATTAGAAAGTGTTATTTATTATTATTATTATTATTATTATTATTATTATTATTATTATTATTATTATTTTAAAATACTTGCCTTATTACAGAAAAACAGGTGTTCTTAGTACCTCTTATAGATTGTGATACTCTCTCCACACTTTTAACCACTCCATTGACAAGACAAAACCGGTTTTTATAGTTTTTCGTTTTTTATTTTCTGTCTTTTAATACTTTAAACTCATCAAATTTTATATTTTATATTCATATTTTCAGTTCATAGTTTTATAATGAAACAAAATTATAAAATAAATAAAAAATAAATAAACAGAGGGGTGCCAGAATATATTTAGGAGAGGTGCTAAGAACCGATTAAAAAAAACATATAGTTCAAAAAACAAGTCGCGGCTCCTCAGTACACCAAACCCACCTCAATCCCTCAAGCCGACCTCCAAGCTGGCGGCTTCGGAATAATGTCGGCACAAACCACTTCAATGAATGTTATATAGTATAATTTTATCTTTCCTTTTCACCATCATCGTTATTATCCCACCACCACGTCGTCATCTCACCACTACGTCACTGCCTATTCAAATCAAAAGTTAAACAACCAATGATTTATGGCCACCACTACCGCCATCACGCCACCACCATCACTATAGCTGAACCACCATATACACAACCTGCATATTTACAATCACCATATCATGAACTAATAGAGGTAAGATGAACGTACAGAGACGAGATGATAATCTGGTTCAAAGTATACGTGAATTCGTCGAGACGAAACGATCAAGTTAGACAAATTAGTTCGCTTAACTAATCGAGTTTGATCTTATTCTTGGTGATTAAAGACAAAATATTAAAATTGTGAATAAATGAAAGTGAAAAAAGCTGAACCACTATACAACCTGCTATTTCTCGGTGATTACATGTTAGTTTGAAAAGATAATGCATCCTAATTAAATTTGAAGAAGCATTTATGTTTAGGTTACACAGAAAAATTTGAGAGTTATTGAATATTTATTTGGGTCTTTAGAATTTTACCTAACAAAATTTGAACTTTAAATTTTATTAAATTATGCGAACACTTTATCAGCAGTAGCAATATGACTTGTTTCTTTAATTTCTACTGTATATATGAAGGGAATTTATTTGCACACATTTAGTTTTGATTAAGACACTTAAATTATTGCATCACTTATATCATATTTATATTCTGCTTTGAATAATTGTACAATGAGTGTGCAAATAATAAAGAAGAATATGCAAATCACCTCCCATATAAATGTGATGTGGATGCATGTGTTTGCGAATGATTTGATTATTTGACTAGAGTAGAAACTGTATTTCATTGCAGCTATTATTTGTTGTAAACTTTGCTGCACAAGCTAAGGCCATCTCAAACCACATACTTAAAAATCAACTTTGACCACATACTCCAAACTTATACTTCAAAACCTTTATCTACTAATATTATTTATCTTGCCCAATAAATTAATTTGTTCACATTCCTTTTAAGTATATAATACATTCACTACAAGAAAAAGTCAAATTCTACATGGCTATTTTTATACGCCTTAAAGAGACATGTACTTTTATTTATACATTCACACTATAAGATATGTTAAAAATGAACACAACTACCAACGTGTAAAAACATGATTTTATCCACGGTTATAAGTGTGTGAAAAACTTACACACCTACCAAAGTGTAATAACAAACAACCACACTATCTAAAAGGGTCACGCTTCTAAGCGTGTAAAATTAGTAGTGAGTTTGTACACGCTTCTAGATGGGGATAGTATTTTAGGTGATTTATCACCATAAACTTTTGGCAATATGATTTCTACACGTTTGTGAGTGTGCTTATTTTTTTCACACTTATAAATGTGTACTTATTTTTTTTCTTCCAAACTTCTTTCACGTGAATATTTTACTATTTTGTTCAAAATTGCAAATGTTGAGATATTATTCCCACAACATTTGTCCGGACACTAGGGAATCGTGGACTTTGGTATTTTCAATATTTAAAAGCGTGTATTTTTTTAGCTAAAAATTATGTAGAATGTGACTATTTGTTGTAGTGATTATATGTTAGAGCATGAATAGCGATCCTTCAAATATGGAAGATGCTGAACAATGCTTTAAAAAAATAAAAAATGAAAGATTGTTGGTGATGAGGTTGAGCAGTTATGTAGCTATGTGCTTGTTTTTCTCCAAATATAAAGCAAAAGCTAATTTAAATACCATGGTTCAATAGTCAGATATATTATATGATTCTTGACATCCAGTTATGGAAATTTAATTCATAAAAAATTTAAAAATTCGCCAATTTAAAAGTATTTTCGTTTTAATTATATGAAAATGTCAATGAAAGAATAGCAAGTTACATAACATGTCTTCCAAGACAGTGCATGTATGTATTAAAACCAAATTATTCTTTTCTGAGCTAAAATATAAAATTATTATAAATATGAAATGGAAATAAATGATATACACATAGAAAATTTTGTCACTTCATAAAACACCAAAGTCCAATAAAAGTTAATTTGTTTATACTCGATCACGAAGTTCCTCTATGAACGTGATATTGTCGCGACACGCAAATATGCAAACAAGAAGTGAGATCTATGCAAAACAAGTATCACTTAAAAAACAAATAAGTCAATCTCAACCATCCATCCACCTTTCATCTAATGGCTAAGATCAAATCAAAAAATAACAAAGGGAGGACAAAATTGACATTTTAGCTCATTTAATATAAAAACCCACTTTCCACCTTTTTTTAAAAAACAACACATCTTTCAAAAGGTAAATCTTCAAGCTACGAAAAATACACCATCGCGACGAGAAAAAAATTATCTTTCTATATATATGCATTGTTATATACTTTCNACTAATTTTTAGATTATCACTTTCAAATTTCAATGCCCACATCCAAACACACATCAATGTCTTTGCTGCTGTAACATATAAATAATGAAAACGATGGAGTGGTGACGTCATCGGTGAGGTCGTCAAGTTCGAAGAAGGAGTGGCGCGTGGAGGTGCGTGTAGTGGGGGAAAGTGAGTCGGTGTCGATAGGAGAGGCGCGTGAGATGAGGAGGTGGCGGAACTCGTCTTCGAGATGCGCCATGGCGAACTTTTTTGTTGTTGACTGGTGGAACGGTGTCGTTTTGGTTTTGGTTGTTGAGATGATCGATTGCGTTTAGGTACTGATGGATGTCGTGACGGTTATCGGAATCGAAGAGCGTACGAGTTGTTCTAGAAGATTCGTCGGAAAATGAACATGATGATGACGTGTCTCATCGGAGGACGATTTCTTCCGCCGTTGAGTTGTCGTTAATTTCCGGTTGATCCAGTAATATGAAGAAATGAAAAGATGGTTGAATAAAGTTACAAAGCTACCCTCCAGCTATTTTAAAACGGCGGGATCCAGTTAATTCTAACCATCTGATGAAAACTAAATCAATGGCTAGGATTGGATGGTTTGATCTTTAAATAAATCTTGTTCTGCATTGAACTTTTCTCATGCAAACAAAAATAACCTGCGCTATTTTATCATTTAAAATACTTTAAAGAGAAAAGTTGTTCATTTATTTAAGTAATACACATAAGGTGTCTCAATTCAAATGAAAACTGTTGACATCGTTAATATTCATTAATTACTTACCACCCGGTTAAATTATATTAATGTAGTTTGGATCTTCGTAGAATCGATTTAGTTCTGATAAAATGTCTTATATAACGAGGACATGAAATTTTCTCAACACTTGTTTATTGATTGCAAAATAATTAGTGGCCTTCAGATAATTGTTCAAAATTTGTGGTGCCTACCTGATTATTCAAAAAACATCAGCAACTTAACTAATCACCTTTTAAATTAAAAGAATAACTAGGGTTTGTTTCGGTCGGGTTGTGCAAACCACCATTTAAATCATTTGGAGGTTTAAAAACAAAGTTTGCCTTGAATTGAATCTGCTTTGTAAAGACATGTTGTCAGTGGCGGCGATTAACATGTGCAAGTGGTGCAACCGCACCGGGCCCCCTTTGTAAGGGGCCCCCAATTTAGTATACATCCATTAATATTTATAGTTTTATATAAAAATGTTTTGAATTTTTAGTTTATTTGTTAAATATTATCAAAGTTGAACCGGGCCACGTACAAAAAATAAAAGAAAAACTTTGGGTCACACACAAAATGTGTGAAAGACTTGGATTATGGGGGCCTCATTTGTGATTTTGCACCAGGCCCCCCAAATCGGTGGGACGGCCCTGCATGTTGTGTGAAAAAATCAAGGCGCCTTCCTTCTCTTGGATTGCCAATGGAAGTCGGATTTTCCGTCCCACATGAACTGATTCTCTTTAATCCTAATCATGCTTGCGGTTTATTGTTCTAGTGGGCATTTCTAGCCACTTGTTAAATTTAAATAATGTAGTGTTTAGAATATAAAATCACAGATTGAATGTCTAGTCTTTCAGTTATATCAATTTATATAACACAATTGTCATTTAATTTACCCATTAGATGTACACGGAAGAAATCCGGCGAGAAGAAAAAATAAAATAAGAATAATAAGAAATATTTCTAGTCACACATTTTAAATAAGAAAGATAATTTTAAGAAGTATCTATTTTTGTAGGTGAATCTAAAATTTATGGTTGTGGTTTCTTCTCATCTTTCTCCTTTTAATTTTCTTATCATTTGATCCTATCTCTGAATGTACAAAAATAAAGAAGCCTTAATTTTTCCTGGCTGGTCTTGTAACAAAATGTTCACTTATTTCAATTTCTTGTATAGTCACTTGAATAAGTCATAACATTAAAATATATTCTCAAAACTTCAAAGAAAAATTATGAAGCAATGGTTTCTGGCGAGCAAGAAACCATATTTTAAAATCCAAAACAAAATTCTAATGCAAAATGAGACAATTACTACTAATATATTCATATAACATAAAATGAGAGAATCCGAGAATTTTAGTGCATAAAATATTCACTAACAAGAAGGAGTCATAAGGCTGTTTGCTTTTTAAAAATACCTTTTATTGTCTTTAACCGCTGGCTCGGTAAGAGACGGTAAGCGGTTAAGGTATTTGTATCTTCAATTTCAGTAAGAGACGGTAGGGTCTTACTTGCTAAGAGATTGAGGGAGTATCTTATTGCCTCTTATGGTTTATACTTTTGTTTCTATTTATATTTTTGGTTTTTAATTTTGTTTTTTGGTAGTTGTATTTATACTTTTTTTTTCTTAATTATTTATATACAGACCTTTTTTTTTTCTTTCTTGTTTTACAAATATGTAGAATAAAAAGTGTTATAAATTTGCGACTTTAACACACATATACGTATAATATACATTTACACACGTTTGTCGATTTGACATAAATATATGATTGACAGTTTTGTAACTTTTAACGAGTTTTTAAAAAATAAATGCGATGTTTTTCATTTTAAATTGCAAAATTTGACACCATTTAGATATTTTACCAAATAAAAAACAAACAACGTTGTATGATTCACATTCAAAGTTGTCAAACACCTCTTAACAATAGATGAGATAGTTAAAAAG
>LBNU01006168.1:1291-29107 GCA_014162995.1 Artemisia annua | reverse complement strand
TCTTGTGTGTCCCAGTAGCTTGAGGTGGGTTAATTAGCTATGGAACGACAAATATTTGTAGTTCTTGATAATCACTTATATTCATTGTATGAAGATAATTTACCAAAACTTTTTACCTCAATTATTGTGTTTATTACAACGTGTATCAAGTAATGTATTCATGATTGATATTGATAACATTACTGTAATTCACGTCTGAAATGTATTGTGTAATATATCACATGCACGCTTTTATTTTCATTTGATACTTTATATTCATGTTAAAAAGTCATGTTGTTCACTAAATATTTGTTATTCAAAGATTTAGATTAACATTACAATAAGAATAAGCTTAACTAATGTATTAAGTGTTCAGGAAAGCTTTAAGAATATTTTACTCACACGTTTATTAGTACGCGTCAAGTCGAAATATCTTGAAAATTACTACAAAAGCAAAAGATGTTTGAAAGTTGTCATTAGAAAAAGATGTTTGAAGGTTGTTATTTGTAATGCATATGGTAATATCTAAAAGAAATGAACTATAAACGTTGTCTACAAAAAAGAACTTCAATGTGTATTATATGTTAAACAGGTATATACAACTATATAAATGTGAACAGGTATGTGCAACTATGTAAATGACATGTTGTATATCATTTTCTAATTTTACATATACTCTTATCAACAACTTCCTTTTAGTTTGGCTTTTATTCTTTTTTAGTTGTTCACGGAATGAACCTGTGCTACTCAAGTGTTTGACGTTGACTACATACATTTGCTCTTCAAGACTATCTACCAGTTGGAGAAGACGATACATGGACGCTTATTATTTTAATAGTTGCTAACTTAATTGTTTAATGAATCATTGACTCATTACTTATTCTCTTAAAAAAATATTACAACCTGTTTACGTTCGTTGTTATTTTTTACTTTATTCAAATATGTAACTCCTTAATAAATAATAACTTTAAAAATCTCCGTGATTCCCGGGTCTATAAGCTAGTATTAAATAGCGGAGAGTATCAATAATTTGACTTAACAAAAAGCTTTACTTACCGATGTCTTAAAACCCGGTTTCTTTAATTGACTCGGTCGAGTCGTTGGTTTAGCCGGTTCAACCGCCGGGTCAAACCGATTCAATAAATATGTATACTTTTTATAACATATTTGGATATTTATCCAATTTCGATCTTACTCTCAATTGAACCGATAAAAATGAGATAAATATATTGGCTTTCAGTATTTAATTTCCATATCTACAATACTTAAAAAAATGCAAAAACAATCAATTTATAGTTCAACATTACAACATATTCATAGTTCTAGTTTAAGAAAATGAGATGGCTCTATGGTATTTTTATAATTCCTTTTTTTTTTCTTGTGAACTTTTTAAATCAAGCAAATAATACAACATTAGTTATAAATCTAATTTGTTGTTTCATCAAAACTTAATCACAACTGTCATCACCACTTTAACTTTTCAATTTAACTATAAACTTTTCAAATCATAATATGTTTGTCCATATAAATATAGAACTTTTAAGCTTAACGAAAATGAAATGACAAAAGAGTTTTGTTAGTTTTAGAAAAAAGAAAAGGTTTTTGTTGTTTAAAATAAAGACAAAAAAGAACAAAAGTCATGACCCGCCGGGTTTATCAAACCGGGTCAACCCGCGTTTATGAAAAAGCGCCGGTTCAATCCCGTTCTCAATTAAGCAAAACCCGGTCACATCCGGCTCGGTCTCGTAACCGGTTCCCGGTTCAACCGGCCTAGTCGACACAGGTTTTAAACTTATCAGATAACTACGAAAATAACAATAAATAAAACTCTTAATTAAACATAATCTTAACATGGGCTTAAGTGGGCTGCAAAGTCTTAACCGCATTGTTCTGGGCTTAAGTGGGCTGCAAAGTCTTCACCGCATCAGCAAGACAGCAACGATGACTATGATGAATGCTGAAAACTGCGTACTACACTTACATGCATATGCTTAGAGCATCTACAATGGGAAAACCACATAAAGACTTTTTACTATTACAAAAAGCTTTTTGACATAGTTTTTTGCATTGCATGACTAGATTTTTGAAAAGCTTTTTGCAAAAGCTTGGTAAACACCAAGTCTTTCATAAAAGTCTTGGGCTTTAAATGAGATTTGCATTAAATGCATTAAATGCATCAAGTCTTTAAGACTTGATGCCATTGTAGATGCTCTTATTTAGTTTGCAGAGATCCGTGCCAGATCTTGTACGGTATAAAGGTTTTACAATGATTATTATTTTTTATTTATTTATTTTTTTTTAATCATCATCAAAAGCAAGTTTTACAAAGGTTTAAACCTCTAGCTTTTAGAGATCAAAATATGTGCAACGACACAGGTTCTAAGGGTCTGTTTGGGTAGATTTCTTTTTGTTGCTATGGTACTTATTTTCATGTGATGTAATGCAGATCACGGTTGCTAGCTTGCGTTTGATGAGTTAGTTGATCGAAGCTTCTTAAGTGATATCATGTTTCACTTTAGATGTCTAAATTGATCACGGAAATATTATTACAGCTACCATTTAAAATAAAAATAAAAATGTCTTTTAAAGCTAATCAATAGATCGAGGTGGCAACATTGGGTTCCGTAACAGAATAAGATGGGCTCCAATAAAATTGAGACATATTTAGTACGGGAGAAAACGACTCGCTACACCTGTTCGTTCATTACAACAAACAAAAAAGTTGGAATAAAATCATGCACTTGATTTAAAAGAATGAACACATGCTACAAAAATCAATATAATATAAGTCACACGCGTATTTTAAAAACAGAAAGAATATATAGAGATAAGATCTACTAAAAGGCTGCATTATAATATGATGATAATGTTTCAAATTTTAATCACTGAGAGGGATCATGCATGCATCGACGTTAACTTTCATGAATTGTGATAGACATACGTTCAATGGCGGAGCTTGCCTAAAATTTTTAGGAGGGCCGAAGTGTAGATCATGTAACTTAGGAGGGCCAATTCATTATATATCTATAAAATCAAAGGTTTCTAATGTTAAATATATATTAATATAAGGGTATTTTATGCCAAGTTGAAGAATTCTAGGGGGGCCAAAGCCCTCTTTTGTCTTGCTAAAGCTCCGCCTCTGCATACGTTGTCACCATATATAGTAGACAACTACTATATAATTGGAGAATAATTTTGTATGATATGAATTTTTTGTTATTCCAGTGTATACCTAGTTAATAAAACAACACAGTGTTTTCTAAATATATGATAAGACTAGTCATATTTGAGAATTTTAAAAACATGTGTCTTAGCTTAACAAATTTCCTAATTCATATCAAAATATCTCTAATTTTATATTGTAAATGTTTTCAATAAAAATGATAGTATATACATAAAGGTATATGTCTATGAATTTTCTAAAGGAATGTTAATTAGGAACGGATCTAGGATTTTTAGGAGGATGGTGCACAATTGCCATTTAGTTTAACTAAAGTTGCAGCATAAAAAAATGAAAGTAGCAAAAAAAATTATTGGTGGTTGCCCATAACAAAAATCGTCAGTTTTTATATCTTTTTCGCACTTCGTGACTTAAAATCGGGTGTAGCCTATACCACACCCGACATCAATGTAGGTCCGTCCCTAATGGCAATTATGATTCATATAGAGACAAGAAAGAACCATCTCTAATATGACGAAGTCCCTGACAAGTTAAGAGTAGTTTAAGATGTGAAATAAACAATAAAAAAGCGATGAACCTAGATACACGTACACTCGTTAAACTTATAACACAAGTTGCAAACCGTTTCAAATCAAATCGGACAGATCAATGGTTGGCTTTGTAATCCTATAATAGCAACATAACAATAGTACTATTCCTATCCGCTTGATTCTTTACCTTAATTACTGAAACGGCTTCAAAGAAGTGTGTGCCTCAATCACTAGCTAGCTCAAACACAACTGTTGAAGCATAAGACCACTCGGTAAGGTAACGCAGCACCCGCGTTAACTCTTAACGCACCACCCTTAACGTGGTGCGTTACCTTACCGGCCCCCAAAGGCAAGGGGTGCGTTAAGAAGCTCGGGCAAGCACTTAACGTGCGTTAAGAGTGTATTGTTTGTAAAAAAAAAAAAAAAAAAAAAAAAAAAAAAAAAAAAAAAAAAAAAACACCCCGACTAACGGCTATTTTTTGAAGGGAATAAAAAAAAATTCATTTTGCCCCCTATATTTCTAACCGTTTGTAAACGGATATATAGCTAAAAAAAAAAAAAAAAATTTTTCAAACCTATTTTCTTACCACTATAAATACCCACCTCATACACATTTTATTTTCACACTTACACAACTCAAATTCAACCTATATACTTCCTTACTATTATAAAAAAAAATCAACCAAAACTTTCATTTTCACAATGGATCCGAATGAAAATAATGAAGAACAAAGGAGTTTCTCTGATATTGATGATGAACTTGACATGGAGTTTATGATATCTGCGTTCGAATGTCATCAACATTTGGAACAACAAGAAGAAGCAGCAGCAGAATTAGCTCGACAACGCATCGCGCGTACACGTGTCCATCGTGAGTTCGAGGTTGTCGAGGAACGTTTGCGTGGCGACTACTTTTATCAAGGGTGTAAGTATACGAACCGGCAATTTCGAAGAAGGTTTCGTATGAGCAGGAAACTATTTCTAGAAATAGTAGAATGTATTCAATCTTACTATTCCGATCCACTTCCAGATCATTTTAAATTCATGAACAAAGGACCTGATGCTACAGGTCGACAAAGTATTAGTACACTCATGAGGTGTACAGCTGCCATACGCCAATTGGCATATGGCAACGCACCCGATGGGTTTGATGAGTATTTGCAAATGGGTGACCGTATTGGGCGTGAATGTCTTGATAATTTTAACAAGTGCGTTATTGACTTGTTTATGCCGGAGTTTCTAAGGAAACCGACATGGTCCGACGTTCAGGCTATTTATGAGAAACATGAGCGTGAACATGGTTTTCCGGGCATGCTTGGTAGCATTGATTGCATGCATTGGGAGTGGAAAAATTGTCCGGTTGCGTGGCAAGGGCAATATGGTGGCGGTTTTAAAAAATACCCAACCNTTTTTTTCAGGTTCGTCAATTTTATTTAAAAGATGTTCAACAAATTGATCAAAGTTCTTTTCAAGTTCATCAAATTTTACTTATATTTTTTTATGATGATCACTTTTTTCAGGTTCATCAAATTGATCACAGTTCTTTTAAGGTTTATCAAATTTCAGGTTCATCAATTTTTTCAGGTTCATCAATTTGATCAAATGTTCGGGTTCATCAATTCTATTTAACATAACAAACTGATAGTTTTGTTAAACTGAATATAACTTGACCAATTAGTGTATTTAAATGTATTTTTATATGAAAAATCTCTTTTAGTCATTTTATCAGACACTTTGTGTGCACTTAATATGTGTAAAACGTCATTTTTAAAATGCGATATCTCATCGAAATTGAGTGATTCAAATTTCTAGTTAAAGAATGACAAAAAATCTACAACTTTCGTTTTTTAAGTTTTGCATAATTCAACCTTTAAATTAGACAAAAGTAGGGTCGAATATGCCAAAAATTTCAAGAAAATCATAACCCACTTGAAATTAAAAAAAAAAAGTTTCCATTTATATATCAAAATGCATATCAAATTAAAGAGAATGAAATTTTAAATTTTTTGATGAATTGGTTTTTTTAATAGTTTGTCGTTTGAAAGATATGTGCGTTTGAAGTTCGGGGTGGAATTAAAAAACTAAAAGGACTAAATTGCCATTCTAACCGAAAATTATTAAAAAAAAAAGGAGTGAGGGAGTTTATTTTGGTTGGACACTTGTCACTCACTGATTGACTTTCTAGCATTTTTATTTTTTCTTACTTTCTAAGAGATCGCAACTCTAAACTATCTACCGGCTATATAAGCCAAAACAAACACCCCCAAATAAACTATTTTTATCATCACCCCTCCAAACATATATTTAACAGTCAAACAAACGAAAATAGTGGTCAAAGGACCAAACCCGATGCGGGTCAGAATCATAGGGAGAGGATCCGTAAAAAAAAGATTAGGGACTATTTTCGTTAAACCCGAAAGAACACAGGGACCATTAATGAAATTAAATCAAAAAAAGTTTTTCTCTTAGAACTAGCGGTAACGTGCCTTTCGTCCCCGAGTTAACAGTTAACGCACCACCTTAACGCGGTGCGTTAACTTACCGCTATCGAAAGGCAAGAGGTGCGTTAACGTGCACGGGCAAGAGCTTAACGTGCGTTAAGAGCCATGGTTGTATATAAAAAAAAGAATCCAACCATACAACGGCTAGTTTTTTTGAGTGGATTCAAAAAAAAAAAAAAAAAAAAATCATTTTACTGTGCCCCCTATATTTGTTACCGTTTGTTAACGGATATAAAGCTAAAAAAAAAAAAAAAAAAAAAAAGAAAACTTTTTCAAACCTATTTTCTTACCACTATAAATACCCACCTCATACACATTTTATTTTCACACAACTTAAATTCAACCTATATACTTCCTTACTATTATAAAAAAAAAATCAACCAAAACTTTCATTTTCACAATGGATCCGAATGAAAATAATGAAGAACAAAGGAGTTTCTCCGATATTGATGATGAACTTGACATGGAGTTTATGATATCCGCGTTCGAGTGTCATCAACATTTGGAACAACAAGAAGCAGCAGCAGCAGAATTAGCTCGACAACGCATCGCGCGTACACGTGTCCATCGTGAGTTCGTGGTTGCCGAGGAACGTTTGCGTGGCGACTACTTTTATCAAGGGTGTAAGTATACGAACCGGCAATTTCGAAGAAGGTTTCGTATGAGCCGGAAACTATTTCTAGAAATAGTAGAAGGTATTCAATCTTACTATTCCGATCCACTTCCAGATCATTTTAAATTCATGAACAAATGACCTGATGCTACAGGTCGACAAAGTATTAGTACACTAATGAGGTGTACAGCTGCCATACGCCAATTGGCATACGACAACGCACCCGATGCGTTTGATGAGTATTTGCAAATGGGTGACCGTACTGGACGTGAATGTCTTGATAATTTTAACAAGTGCGTTATTGACTTGTTTATGCCGGAGTTTCTAAGGAAACCGACATGGTCCGACGTTCAGGCTATTTATGAGAAACATGAGCGTGAACATGGTTTTCCGGGCATGCTTGGTAGCATTGATTGCATGCATTGGGAGTGGAAAAATTGTCCGGTTGCGTGGCAAGGGCAATATGGTGGCGGTTTTAAAAAATACCCAACCTTAATGCTTGAAGCTGTTGCTTCGCAAGATTTATGGATTTGGCATGCATTTTTTGGAATGGCGGGGGCGAATAACGATATCAATGTTTTAGATAACTCTCCGTTATTCGACGACATTCTTGCTAACGAAGCCCCAAGAGCACCGTATATGATAAATGGACATCGGTATGAACGGGGTTATTACTTAGCTGACGGAATTTACCCACGGTGGTCAACTTTCGTCAAGTCTTACTCGGCAACCACTGACGAGAAACATGCTTATTTTAAAAGGAAGCAAGAAAGTGCACGAAAGGATGTCGAACGTGCTTTTGGGGTGCTTCAAGGACGTTGGGGTATACTACGACAACCGGCACGTGCACTGGAAGTTGTCAAGTTACGAAGAATAATGTATACTTGCATAATTTTGCATAACATGATCTTAAAAGATCAAAAGTTTGCACTACGTGAGTATCCGGAAATGTGGGTGGATCCGACACCACGGTTTAGCCGAGATAGGTGGATCAACAGATGTGATTCACAGCGTCGCATACATAGAGAAATACACGACGTTGATATGCATAATCAACTCCGCCAAGATCTTATGGAGCATGTTTGGGTAAGACGTTTTCAATATCAAAATGAAGAAGAAGATTCCGACAACGATGAATAAATGTTTGTAATATTTATGTTTTTAAATTTTTTATATGTTTCGTAATGTAATATTTATGTTTTAATTTCGTATTGTAATATGTTTAAGAATTTATGTTATGTTTTAAATAAATGAAGTGTTTGTTAAAAATTGCGGTTGAAATTGAAAATATTTGGGGTGGAGGTGAGTTAAGGTGAGTTATAGGTGAGTTATGTTACCGGGGTGGAAAGTCAAGAGTTAAGGTTAAAAGGAAAAAGCTGACGTGGCGCTGAGGTGGCAGTTCGTTAAGTTTTAACCCTGAGTTATGTTACTCTAAATCCAAAAGGTTTGTCATGACGATAGATTAAGCCGTCCACGTCATCCTGAGCATGGAAATGTGGTGTTGGGTAATAACCTGTAGCATATCCTTATTATCCATTGGTCCATAACGTATATACATGATGGATAGTATACTAACATGTTGTGTAGCCCTGTTATCTATTGGTCCATAACATGTGTATTACACAGTAAGCTATGTTTGCGATAGATATTTAGAGCATGAATATAAGTGTAAGTGTAGTGTTTAGGTCCCATTGACGTGGTACGTCAACTACAACCAACTTTCAAGTATGGTTCACGACTAGGTCTGAGTCTGAATTGAACACATAACACCAAACAAGTGCTATACATTATTTTTCTAACTTCATCGAGTAAAAGGATCTTTATTCGCATGTTTTTGTTCCATATCAACATTAATTTCCTCACCGAGATACACATATTAATTAACATGCACAACAGGGCAGACATATAGAGAGCTCCGCGATTTTCGGAAACCTTATGAATTATCCTCACTAAGTGTAAATTTTGTTAACTCCCCCACCCCCTCCCACCCCCTTTTTTAAATGCACACGGTAACCCTTTCAATTGATCTATATATTCTTTTCAATAACATTTCAATTTGCTTTTTGCGCTTCACCTGATTAAATCCTGGTTCTGCTACTCTATGATAATGCATATTATACATGACTACGGTAATAAATTAGTTAAATGTTTGCAATATTGCGTTGGCACTTTTAGAGACTACAACAAGTTAAATGCATGTACAGTATCACTTCAAGAATCAGGGCTTTTAAGTACGAGAGAACTTATATCTACGACAATAGTTGTGGTTAAAGGTCTACTTAATTACAATAAAAGCGATTTTCAACCTTTGACTCTGATAAGCACTTTTACCAATGACAAAGTTGTTGCTAAAGAATATAAGTGTTACTAAAAAAAAAAAAAAAGAAAAAAAAAGAAAAGAAAACCAGTATTTTCCTCTCTCTAGTCGGCGAAAAAGAAAACGCATCAATCTATGACCCTAAACTGACTTTATCAATTCGTCATTTTGTCTTGCTTTTGCATCGATCCTATAATATAAGTTGCATAAAGTTTGTTTTTAATCATCTGTATGATAAATTCATTTGTTTGAAGCAGATCTTAGGTCGGTGGTTTTATTTGTATTAGGGTTTTATTATAATTTTTTTTTCTTGAGTTAACCATGCATGTTCATTAATTAATATCCATTATACTCATGGTCTGCAATTGTTTTGAGGATCAAATTACCTGGTTCTGATTTTGATGGGGGTTACCAGAGAGAGGGACAAAGGAGGAGGTACCTTGGAGAATGATATTGGTCTACAAAAGGTGAAAATGGTTGATGGTGTTACTGTTGGTGATGGTGGACTTTATGTCCATGTTGCTAGTTAAAATTACTCATGTTTTGATGATGGAACACCGTATAAAGCTTCTGGGTCGATTTCGTCTAAGGTGACTAGTCAACATGGTGTTTACAACACATTTGTTGGTGATGGGAATATGAATTGCAGCCTGGGGAAGTACTATTAAACGTGCTTATGATCGAGTTTCTTTACTTGACAAATCTGATCCTAATACTAATGCTTCGAATCTTCCTAATCCTCCTAGTCAGGTCGTATTTGAGACACCAGTAGTGGCTAAAGTGATGGAGAAGCCGGTTACTACAAATGGTGGTGGGGCTTCTCTAACCACTGTGTAGAACCGTAGAGAGGGGGTGAGGTGAATACGGTTTCTTCGGCTTTTAAAACGTTTAAAACTTTAAGCCTCGAAGAGAACCAAGTGGTTTAAATAATAACAACCACTAGGAGAAATACAACCAAAGTATATAAAGCAAGTAGAGAGACACAACGATATATACTGGTTCGGGATGGGGGGTTTATACCATCCGTATGTCCAGTTGCGAATCCACGACACTGATACTATTCACTAGTATAATCCTTTCGGTGGACTACAAACCGTTGCAATTCACTCCACTGATATTCCCTAATATCGATGTTTACAAAGAAGAAGTTACTCACACGGTATTCCGCTCTCGGAAACCACCCAAAAGAATCTCGTGATTCGACTTATACTTACTACTACCAAGACTTCCCATCGGAAGTATCAAACCCCAAATAGATCCCCAATGATCTAGGCTTGGTCACCAAGAAACAATACTTCCCTTACAAACAATTGAACGAATGAATGTTTGTTTGTTTAATCAAGCTCTAACCTAACCTAAAGACTCGATTCTAATAGAAAGGCTAAAGATAAGAAGACCCTCGACCCAATCACAAGAGTGGATTAGGTTCTTGTGATTCTTCCCTTGCAAGGAAATGTGTTCTTTCAAAGATTTTAGTGTGAAAGATTAAGAACACAAGATAGAATTAGAGGATTAGAGAGAAAGAATATAGAAAGAAAGAATAATGGCAAGGGGTGAGGAATACAAGAGCCAAGGTGGGGTATTTATTGGCAATATCCAACTTAGGAAAATATTTTACGAGACTGGTGCGTCGCCCACGCGTCGGAGTGAGGGCAACGCGCCAGGACCTCTGTAACATTTTCCCAAAATTAGGTGTTGGTCTTTTAAATACCTAACCTTGTGAAACCCGCAATTGTACTTCACACATTTAAACTTTAACATTAATCATTCTAAGGTTTACCAACTCAAATAGCCAATTTGTAAAATGATTTGTAAAGTGTTTAGGAGAAACCATTATCAAGGATAGAAAGGTAGAAAGGATAATTGGGTAGGGGTAGAATAGGTATTCCTTACTTGGCATAGAAAGAAGAAAAAAATATGCCAAAGGGATATTCCTTTGCTTGGAAAGGAAGTGTGGATATTAAAGAGGGAAGATGTGGGAAACTAGAAGGGGGGGGGGTGTGAATAGTTTACCGACTTGTTTTCTTTAGTTATAAAAATTTACTTTGTGAAAAACTTAGATTCAATTCTCAATGAAATCAACACCAATATGAACACAACACTATACTATCACAAGTAAGCAATAAATATGTAAAGAAAAGAGATGAAAGGATCAAACCAAGACAACGAGATTTATAGTGGTTCAGTCATGAAGCTCTTCTTCGCCCTACTCCACTCCCCGAGTACCCAACTCGAGAGTTCTAAGCACTATATCAACAAAACTCCCTTCAGGCGGAGAAAACCGTACAACGTCGCTTACGTTATTTTCCGACACTAAGCTAAATGTCGAGTACTAATCTTAGCTAGTACCAATCTACCACGATCCACTCGATCCTTACTTCTCACACGATCCTTACACAATATACACGATCCACACGATCAACACAATATCACACAAGACACAAGAGATCCCCAAGATCTCAACAAGATCACAATGATCAACACAAGATAACTAGAAAACACTAAGACACTTGATGTATGTCAAGATACAATCAAGTAAACAACAAGTAATGCAAGTGCACTACACAAAGACTCTAAAATTTTGTATCTTCTTGATACTTTGTGTTTTTATCTTGACAAGTAAAGGTATGTAGGTGATCTTTGGCTGGATGAAAGGATCACTCTTTAAACAAAGAAAACTAACTAATGATCAAAGGAGAGTTTAGGTGTAACACCCCAACCCGATAAGGGTAGAAGTATTACGTTATGGTTACATATCAAAGCAAACACAAGCATAAAACTTAAATAATACAATGAATTCCAAAGGTTACAAAGGAAAAAAAAATAAAGTACAAGGTTTACAAATGAGAACAAAAATAAATACTAAGTCTAATAATGAAATCACTACTAGTCATCTCTAATACAGGATAGCTATCAAGGTATAATCCTCTAAGTCTAAAAGTACTCTCCACTCGTATCCCAGCTTCCCACTAAAACCTGCCGCAGGAAAAGAAAGCGGCTGAGCTTATAGGCAATATAGTGCATTAGGGAAAATCATAAGGTATAAACAATAATGAAAGAATAATAAAAAGGTAGGACTGTAATCCACCACGAGCCCGGAACATATCATATCATATCATCATAATCCATAAGTAAAATAATGGAGTAGCTAGCTCCCATACTTGTGAAGGGCGCATTGCACACCGTACCAATCACCAGACATATATCATATAACATAACAGATAACAGATCTAGGATGCATCCATACCCCCTCCCCGGTAGAAAATCATAATCATAATGCGCATATCATATATATAACAGAAAAGGGACGTGATGGGTCATCACTCCCCCACCCTAGAGTCATGCCATTGGTGCATCAATGACACGGACATGGAACCCCCGACCATGACTAGTGAAATGGCTCGGGTATCAAACTGAGAATCAGATATCATATCAAATAGTTCATATCAAATGGTTCATATCAAATGGTNCGTCTAAGGTGACTAGTCAACATGGTGTTTACAGCACATTTGTTGGTGATGGGAATATGAATTGCAGCCCGGGGAAGTACTATTAAACGTGCTTATGATCGAGTTTCTTTACTCGACAAATCTGATCCTAATACTAATGCTTCGAATCTTCCTAATCCTCCTAGTCAGGTCGTATTTGAGACACCAGTAGTGGCTAAAGTGATGGAGAAGCCGGTTACTACAAATGGTGGTGGGGCTTCTCTAACCACTGTGTAGAACCGTAGAGAGGGGGTGGGGTGAATACGGTTTCTTCGGTTTTTAAAACGTTTAAAAACTTTAAGCCTCGAAGAGAACCAAGTGGTTTAAACAATAACAACCACTAGGACAAATACAACCAAAGTATATAAAGCAAGTAGAGAGACACAACGATATATACTGGTTCGGAATGGGGGGTTTATACCATCCGTATGTCTAGTTGCGAATCCACGACACTGATACTATTCACTAGTATAATCCTTTCGGTGGACTACAAACCGTTGCAATTCACTCCACTGATATTCCCTAATATCGATGTTCACAAAGAAGAAGTTACTCATACAGTATTCTGCTCTCGGAAACCACCCAAAAGAATCTCCTGATTCGACTTATACTTACTACTACCAAGACTTCTCATCGGAAGTATCAAACCCCAACTAGATCCCCAATGATCTAGGCTTGGTCACCAAGACACAATACTTCCCTTACAAACAATTGAACGAATGAATGTTTGTTTGTTTAATCAAGCCCTAACCTAACCTAAAGACTCGATTCTAATAGAAAGGGTAAAGATAAGAAGACCCTCGACCCAATCACAAGAGTGGATTAGGTTCTTGTGATTCTTCCCTTGCAAGGAGATGTGTTCTTTCAAAGATTTTAGTGTGAAAGATTAAGAACACAAGATAGAATTAGAGGATTAGAGAAAAAGAATATAGAAAGAAAGAATAATGTCAAGGGGTGAGGAATACAAGAGCCAAGGTGGGGTATTTATTGGCAAGATCCAACTTGGGAAAATATTTTACGAGACTGGCGCGTCGCCCACGCGTCGGAGTGCAGGCAACGCGCCAGGACCTCTGTAACATTTTCCCAAAATTAGGTGTTGGTCTTTTAAATACCTAACCTTGCGAAACCCGCAATTGTACTTCACACATTTAAACTTTAATATTAATCATTCTAAGGTTTACCAACTCAAACAGCCAATTTGTAAAATGATTTGTGAAGTGTTTAGGAGAAACCATTATCAAGGATAGAAAGGTAGAAAGGATAATTGGGTAGGGGTAGAATAGGTATTCCTTACTTGGCATAGAGAGAAGAAAAAAATATGCCAAGGGGATATTCCTTTGCTTGGAAAGGAAGTGTGGATATTAGAGAGGGAAGATGTGGGAAACTAGAAGGGGGGGGGGTGTGAATAGTTTACCGACTTGTTTTCTTTAGTTATAAAAATTTACTTTGTGAAAAACTTAGATTCAATTCTCAATGAAATCAACACCATTATGAACACAACACTATACTATCACAAGTAAGCAATAAATATGTAAAGAAAAGAGATAGAAGGATCAAACCAAGACAATGAGATTTATAGTGGTTCAGTCATGAAGCTCTTCTTCGCTCTACTCCACTCCCCGAGTACCCAACTCGAGAGTTCTAAGCACTATATCAACAAAGCTCCCTTCAGGCGGAGAAAACCGTACAACGTCGCTTACGTTATTTTCCGACACTAAGCTAAATGTCGAGTACTAATCTTAGCTAGTACCAATCTACCACGATCCACTCGATCCTTACTTCTCACACGATCCTTACACAATCTACACGATCCACACGATCAACACAATATCACACAAGACACAAGAGATCCCCAAGATCTCAACAAGATCACAATGATCAACAAAAGATAACTAGAAAACACTAAGACACGTGATGTATGTCAAGATACAATCAAGTAAACAACAAGTAATGGAAGTGCACTACACAAAGACTCTAAAATTTTGCATCTTCTTGATACTTTGTGTTTTTATCTTGACAAGTAGAGGTATGTAGGTGATCTTTGGCTGGATGAAAGGATCACTCTTTAAACAAAAGAAAACTAACTAATGATCAAAGGAGAGTTTAGGTGTAACACCCCAACCCGATAAGGGTAGAAGTATTACGTTATGGTTACATACCAAAGCAAACACAAGCATAAAACTTAAATAATACAATGAATTCCAAAAGTTAAAAAGGAAAAAAAATGAAGTACAAGGTTTACAAATGAGAACAAAAATAAATACTAAGTCTAATAATGAAATCACTACTAGTCATCTCTAATCCAGGATATCTATCAAGGTATAGTCCTCTAAGTCCAAAAGTACTCTCCACTCGTATCCCAACTTCCCACTAAAACCTGCCGCATGAAAAGAAATGCGGCTGAGCTTATAGGCAATATAGTGCTTTAGGGAAAATCATAAGGTATAAACAATAATGAAAGAATAATAAAAAGGTACGACAGTAATCGACCACGAGCCCAGAACATATCATATCATATCATCATAATCCATAAGTAACATAATGGAGTAGCTAGCTCCCATAGTTGTGAAGGGCATGTATTGCACACCGTACCAATCACCAGACATATATCATATAACATAACAGATAACAGATCTAGGATGCATCCATACCCCATAATCATAATGCGCATATCATATAACAGAAAAGGGACGTGATAGGTCATCACTCCCCCACCCTAGAGTCATGCCATTGGTGCATCAATGACACGGACATGGATCCCCCATGACTAGTGAAATGGCTCGGGTATCAAACTGAGAATCAGATATCATATCAAATAGTTCATATCAAATGGTTCATATCAAATGGTTCATAAGTTCATATCAAAGGGTTCACATCAGAGGTTCATAACAAAGGGGATCATAGCAAAGGTTCAAAGCAAAGGGATCATAGTAAAGGTATCAAAATCAGAAGCTAAACAAATCAAAAGGTATGAAAAAAGTCATGAGAAACCTTATAAGAAAGGTTAGAATATCTGTACCTTGTGAGAAACAAATGGAATGAGAGTAACGGAAAGGTAAATGAAAGGGAACACGTCACGCCTTCTTCAATGAATCTACACGAATGAGGGATCATTTAATACTTATACGTTCATTAGTTCATTTAATGTCATAACGGATTCTTAATTACTCATTACCATTCATTAATGTGATTAGGTTAACATATGTTCAATAGCATCCGGATTAATGTTTCAAATGGAATTAGGGTCAAAACATATTTAATGGGTTAGGTTACACCAAAACCATAACTTATAACATATTTCAGATTTTATCATGTTCAAGCCCATTTGTTTATGAATTTAAAAACATACTTAAATACTTACTGAGGTGCTCAAATAATTATCATAGATAGATACACATGTTAGGTAATGACTGTAATTTTTCCAGATTTTATTTCAAAGTGGAAGTACCTTTGCAAAAATCGTTTTCCCAAATCTACCCAGAAAGTTAACTACACATATATACAGAAAGTTTGCCTTTAATTAACCCATTGAGACACTTTAGAAACATCTACAAAAATTCCAAGAAGTCACACATAACTTGAGTATTACTCCTGCAAAAGGAGAGCCCTTAACTCTTTATCGTTTGAAAATAAAAAATCAAAAACTGCAATTGATTTCCAGGAATCCGAAACATAGTTTTGACATTTAATCTAGTAAAAATCAAAAGACAACCCTTCCGACCTCCAATGACCACGAAATTTGATATGTAAAAAGTACACGTCATGAACTTAGTTTTAGACTCAATAATCAAGAAAAAACACGTTGGTAACATCAAGATTCACCCTGCTCAACCCGACCCTAATTTCTGTCAGAAACTGTTTTGTGATTTTAAGACCATCTAACCCTAATTGATCCTTATTAATTGTTTTCTAGGGTTCCCATTATATCATGCCCTATTAATTCAGGTCATTAACTATTACATAATGATTTCATGATTATAAATTAGGGCTTGCACATGTTAGATCGATTTATACACAAGTTTTAGCAAGTTCAGGTTATGATTTCATGAGGCGTTATATTCATATACGTATAGGTTAACATGTACACGAAACAACAACAATTAAAGGGCATAATTTAGATTATATTAGTGTGTCGCTTAATTTCAGATTACATATTTGTGTGTGTCAAATTGATTAAAAGAAGGCAAGGGGATGATGGTACCTTGCTGCTAACAAGACAAAGGCTATGTTTAGCGACACGTAACACTAGCAGTAAGCAGTAAGCAGTTGGCAGTAGCAGTAAGCTGTAAACAGTAAGCAGTAGTTGTTTATTAAAAAAACGTGTTTGGTAGCGTAGCTGTAGCAATAATTATAAAGTGTAAAATTACGAAATAGGTCATATACACATTAAAATAATATAGATGATTAAGCAAATGAGGGTATATATGTAATTTCAGTAACTAAACGCTTGGAGCAATTTTGGAAAGCTTATTCAAGAAGCATTTAGATTGGAGAGGTAACACAATATTTAAACGCTTGTTGATGTGTTGCCAAACAAGCTTTTCATCTAAAATGCTTACCGCTTATCTCTTTTCGCTCCTAAATGCTTCCAAATGCTTGTTGCCAAACATGACCAAAGAAAAGAGAACCAGAAACTACACCACGAATTCAACAATACATGACCTTGGAAAAACCCCGAACACCAGCGAATGAACACCAATATCAAACAGCCTCCAACCTTGGTATTCAGAGGAAACAAAGATCACCAGAACTTCTGTTGTGTTATGTTTGTGTTGAATGAGAAAAAAATAAAGGAGGAGCCGTATGTTTATGATAGACAAAACGTGTGATTTGATTGTGAGAATTTTGAAAACTATTAAAGACCGTATATTGGGTGTAGAGGGGGGGGGGGGNTCGTGCCGTGGGCAAAAAGTGCTGCCACGTCAGCAAAAATCTCTACGGCACTAGAAATCTGACGGTACCATATTCTAGCTGTAACCGTTCGCACCAGAAAATGTGGTGCCGTCGGCCATTTTTTTTACATAAAATAAAAAAAACACAATATTTACCAAAACACATTAGATTAACTAATAAAAAAAGAAAAGAAAAGGTAACTTAGGGACTAACATTGCAAACATATTAAGGACTAGCGATGTAAAAAAATGTCAAGTGGACTTAAAATGTAAATACTTAAAACAAAAGGCTATAAACTGAAAAAGTAAAAAATATATATAAAAGAACCTACTTCTTCTTCCTCCTTGCTTCCAGCCGCCTGCAAACACAAAAAATTAAACAAGAAAAAAGCCAAGCACAAGCACAACGTACAAAAACAAACACAACATAAAAACACAAACACAAACACCAATTAACCCATCAAAAAGGAAAAAAGAAAGAAAAAAGGAAAAACTGCCATGGCGTGGGCTGGCCACCATGGCGCGAGTGGCCATGGCGCCAGTCGTGGTGTGGTGCGCCGTCGCATTTTTTGGGCTAGTGGCCATGGCACCATGGTACCTCATGCTCTTAGAGAATATACACATTTAAGTTGTTCTCATCCTTTGCATTTAAAATAAACTAAAATCGTGAGATGTAGGATGGGAGGGGGCCGAATTTTTTTGGGCTTGGATTAGGGTATGATTTGTACAAATTTTATTAAGTAAATTATCTTAAGTTATAATTCATAAAATATTATTATCACATAACATATAGTTTAGGTTTATTAATTTTCAAATTGACGTAAATTTGGGAACTCAGAATTAGGGTTTTATATTAGGTGATAAAGGATTTCATCACAGAAAATTGTGTGTGTAAAGGGTTGCAAAAATATGTGATATGAAGTGGTATTTATAGGAAATGAAAATTTGGCCGTTATAAAGGGGACGGTACCAATAAATTTATTGGTACCGTGCCAGACAAAAACACTTCCATTTTTGTTTTTAGTGGTGAAAGTTTATTTGGGGAAGTTTGGAGCTAATTTTGGGGAAAAATAGCTGTTGGGATTTTTGAAATAATTTTTCCAAATAAAACATTTCTTTATAATTCAAAAATAATTTGTAAGGTGTATTTTTGAAAAGAAAGTTTTGTCACATTAAAAATGTGAGGTTTAAAACACAAATTCACTTCTTTGATCATTTGTCAAGTTGTAAATTTGTTTGTTCATACCTAGAGTACCCAACTCGAGACTTCTAAGCAATATATCAACAAAGCTCCCTTCAGGCGGAGAAAACCGTACAACGTCGCTTACGTTATTTTCCGACACTAAGCTAAATGTCGAGTACTAATCTTAGCTAGTACCAATCTACCACGATCCACTCGATCCTTACTTCTCACACAATCCTTACACAATCTACACGATCATTACACGATCCACACGATCAACACAATATCACACAAGACACAAGAGATCCCCAAGATCTCAACAAGATCACAATGATCAACACAAGATAACTAGAAAACACTAAGACACTTGATGTATGTCAAGATACACTCAAGTAAACAACAAGTAATGCAAGTGCACTACACAAAGACTCTAAAATTTTGTATCTTCTTGATACTTTGTGTTTTTATCTTGACAAGTAAAGGTATGTAGGTGACCTTTGGCTGGATGAAAGGATCACTCTTTAAACAAAAGAAAACTAACTAATGATCAAAGGAGAGTTTAGGTGTAACACCCCAACCCGATAAGGGTAGAAGTATTACGTCATGGTTACATATCAAAGCAAACACAAGCATAAAACTTAAATAATACAATGAATTCCAAAGGTTAAAAAGGAAAAAAAAAATGAAGTACAAGGTTTACAAATGAGAACAAAAATAAATACTAAGTCTAATAATGAAATCACTACTACTCATCTCTAATCCAGGATAGCTATCAAGCTATTGTCCTCTAAGTCCAAAAGTACTCTCCACTCGTATCCTAGCTTCCCACTAAAACCTGCCGCAGGAAAAGAAAGCGGCTGAGCTTATAGGCAATATAGTGCATTAGGGAAAATCATAAGGTATAAACAATAATGAAAGAATAATAAACCACCATGGCGCGAGTGGCCATGACGCCAGTCGTGGTGTGGTGCGCCGTCGCATATTTTGGGCTAGTGGCCATGGCACCATGGTACCTCATGCTCTTAGAGAATATACACATTTAAGTTGTTCTCATCCTTTGCATTTAAAATAAAATAAAATCATGAGATGTAGGTGAGATGTAGTAGGGGAGGGGGCCGGATTTTTTTGGGCTTGGATTAGGGTATGATTTTTACAAATTTTATTAAGTAAATTATCTTAAGGTTATAATTCATAAAGTATTAATATCACATAACATATAGTTTAGGTTTATTAATTATATAATTTATGTAAAATTCAAATTGACGTAAATTTAAGAACTCAGAATTTAGGGTTTTACATTAGGTGATAAAGGATTTTGTTAGGTCACCATTTTGTAACATAAAACATGTAATCTTTAGAGAGAGAAAGAGAGTAGATAGAAAAAGTGGAAGGAACTCTTGAAAGATGAAATGAAATGAACTTTGATATTCCTAAGAGAACCAACACCCTCCTTGGAGGGTTTACATTACTATTTATAGGGTCTAGGGGCTTACATGACTTTTCACTATTGTCAATATTGCCCCTTAGACTTTAACCAAACATGTAAACATGAACTAAACTTATGTAAACATGAGTAATACTTAACTAAACAATATATTAAAGCAACCTATTACAAAACTTAATGACCGAGACTTGATATTAATAAAAACGTGTTCCTAACAATCTCCCCCTAAGGGTCGGTCATCAAAGGTTGCGTGACGTCATCATCTTTGTCTTTCATTTTTGACATTCATAGCTCTTGACGTCTTCAAAAAATGATTAGATGGATAGTGATTCTTTGTTCATCAAATTTTGTTCATCGTTGTTGAAGTGATCCAATGATGTAAGTATCTGCCTTTAGTCACTCCTTTGCCTCTGATGGATTACCGCCTTTCTAACATGCTCATACATCTTTGACGTTGCTTTCATCACATAACTTCAGATCTTTGTCATTCAACTGTATGGATTCATTTTGACATAGAATCATTCTTAGACTTTTCTGCATCGATCTTTAGTGAGAATCTTTTGTGGACTTTCAGATGTATGTATGAGCATGTGGAACCCGTGTCACGATGGTGGTTGTACCTGCATGAAATTTTGTTAGTAATAAACGTCCGGTACTTATAGGTTCGGAATTAGAGATTGTTATCAGCATAGTGTGAAAACTCTCTCTAACCCTTACCAAGGCCGTTCCTAATCGGATACTCCCGAAGGAGCTTACACGGACATACAAAAGTACACCCATGATTAGGTGAGTCGCTGGAGATCACCCCACGACTGTAGACCACGTTGAGACCACCGCGAACACTAAGCGTAACCCAAAAGGAGTTACCGAAGTGACCTGCTGTCAGGGCTGTTTGATGTTGACCCTGGCAGGATTTCCGTTCAATCATTGAGAAATACATAAGTAATTCCTCTCATAAACGTTCTCGGCAGATTGCTAAGATCTGCGTAGGACTCTAAAGTTTACAACTGGCGTCCTTAATGTGGGACAACCAGTTGTGGAAATGTTCAGTGTTCCTATGAGATCTTATGATGAATCTCAGGGCTCTAGACTCGATAAGTGCACATTTGGATTCCTATGCGGAGGCATGGAGCAGAGGGCCTCCTTTTCAATATCAACTATCTCTAAGAGAAGGTTGATAGATTACACCGGTTCCCCGTGAGAATGAAACAAGTACCTTTTGAGAGATGCTCGAGTGGCTAGAAGGTTTTAGTGCAGTGCGTCACTGGGTCCATGACGACTTTGTTCTTCAATACCGGTGTTGTCTTAGCAACAACCAATAGTAGATGAATTGAACCCGGTGTCTGCCCTAAGGTTGATCAAATGGAGGGCTATTTCTTTTCACCCTTTTCTTTACTTTTCTTTTTAATTCTTCAACCCATTCTTTCCCTTTCATTCATTACTCCTTTTTTCATTTCATACCTAAGGACTTCTAACTCTATCTATTGGCGTTGTCCCTGGGTAGATCCCTCCGGCTCTGGCGGATCATAGGACGGTTTTCCCTAACCTTAGTCAACCTTATATCTCCTCAACTATCCTATTGTTGCCATTAGAACCAAATGATTGAAATTCTCCTCAAAGTGTTTGTGAATAAAACTTTTGTTAACACTTTGAGGGTTTTGATTTCATTAGAGAAAGACTCCCCCTTCACATGTGCTCGTGTATTAATTCATAAATTTGCACATGCGGGAGGAGTAAGCACTTTTTGAATTGATCCATTCTTAATAAACTCGTACCCGAGGGACACGTTTACGTTGCTTAGTTAAAGGGATCCATTATCAGCTTTTAGGTGATAACTAGCCCTAATAACCAACTTGAAGTTGTTAATATTCCTAAGTAAGGAAGTTAGACCCGTCAAAGTACTTATTTACTAAGAATTTCTCGAATTGGTACATTCTACTTGGACAAGTCCTCTTCGAGACACGCTTACATCACTAGTTACACTAGCTTGAAATTATTACCCGGCTAGGAAAAGTCCTTTCGATTTACGAACTTTTGATGTTTCGTCAATTCGAGGGTTAGATCTGAGTCGAGCTCTCACGAGATACAACTTTGCCATCACATTTTAATCACTTTTCCTTTTTCTCCCCCTCAAAAATAGCATATCAAATGTTGTTTTTGAGAAACGTTTGATTAAAATATGCCTTTTGAGTTTTATGGGGAGAATCCAACGAGAACTTTTATTTTAGAACAAAGGTCTTTCAAGTACTCCCCCTCAAATAGTGAACAAACTTTTTGAGAGTTTAAATACGAGAGGGACTACTTGTCCTTTTGAGCAGAATTGTGAAAATTTTGAAAATGTGAATTAATTCTACTCAAAAGTAAGAAGATTTCGCTCCTTATATTAGGATTGAGGCACTGATGCGTACCTCAGGGTCCTTTCTTTACAAGTACGGGTTGTACATTGATATGTATGCACAAGCCATAGTAATATAAAAAATGTGATAATGAAATAATATTAGATAATGATGTACCAAAGGAAGATCAATCAGAGTAACGGTTCATTAGGATGACGGTAAGTGAGGATGTTTGGAATAGGTGCTCTTCCTCCAACCAAGCTTTCCAGTGTACGAATGTGATTTTTGAACTTCAAACGTTGGTCGATCCTATCCATGAACTTTAGAGCTTCTCGTACATCATTCCTTATCCAACCCCTTTTGTTTCCTTGATCATAACTCTTCCGTCTTTGTTCCAGCTGAATTCTGACCAACTTGAGAGTCTGATCCCCGAACTTGTGAGTCTCATCATATCTCATGAATCTCCTAGCTTCTCCTTTGGTGAAGACAACTCCAAATGGTTTTTTGATGAATGTGCAGGGCTTCATACCTAAGTGAATGTTTTTTTGTGGAGCGGTGAAGTTGAGAGAGGTTTGATAACTTTCAACTCCTAATTGTGCATCTTCAACCCTTGCCTGGATGATGCGTTGACGAGCAAAGATTAGAAGTGAGTTGATGAGATCATACTGAAGGCTGCCAGGTAGATTTTGAACTTTGCCTTGAACCTTAAGTACATACAAATCTTCGATGTCATTAGGATTCAATCGATGATAGTCAGCTTCACTGAATGAATACTCTTTGTCATCACTTCGTCTGACCACAATTTTGTCGAGAAAGTTGTAACCATATCTCTTTTCAGTTTCAGGAATATCTGTGATGCCAAGAATTCGGTGGTTTGTGTACAACTTGCCTTTTGATTTGAACGTTAACTTCCATTTGTAAAACCATCCGCGCATTTCTGGCCAGTGAAGAATTCCCATAGCTGCTTCAACATTGTACTTAGAGACCGATGATGAGTGCAAACCCTTCATTTGGTCTTCAAGATTATCAAGAAGGTATGATGCGGCCTTGAACTTGGAGAGAGATGTAGCATAACGGTGTGCTGGATCGGTGTTGCCATGAATGAGATACAAGAGATCGTTGTTGAAGAAATACTCTTTCGGGATCTTAGGATTGTTGGGAGGACCAATGAGGGGTAAAGGTTGGGAGAAGTCTTGAAATGTAAAGTCAGGATCATTTCCAGGATAGATTCTATCCCATGAAGGCCTCTATTCCCAGGTGATGTTTTCTGACAGAGCACGTGCACATTCTTCAATGTTGTATTCAAATTCGAGTTCAGATGTGGTGCACGTCTTGTATTCTGTGAACCCTGCTTTTCGAATCTCCACTAAATCAGAAAGTAGAAGTTTCTGGGTTTTCATGATCTTCTTGATTCTTTTGGTGAAACCTATAATTAAACCTTCTATTGGTACTTCTGATTCAGGAACATCAGGGTGAGCATCAACCATTTCATCGAACCAATTGTAAGTTGGAGCAGAGGTGTCAATCCACTCGGGAGGTGGTATGACTGGAGCTTCTGTAGGTGGTTCGGTGATATCGGCAGGTATCTCCTGTGGGATTTCAAATCCTGGATCTGGAGCATCCAATTCCTCAGCTTCTTCCATTTGAACATCAGCTGCTGAATGTGTCGGGACTTCATCAGTAGCCTGAGTACTTGTTCCTGCTCTTTGATGTCTAGTAGTAGAGCCATGGATCCTTTTGCGTTTCCCTTGTTGTTGTTGTTGATCATCTGGATCGTCATGGCGTCTCTTAGTAGACTTAGTCTTCTTGCAAGCCTCACCTTTCTTTTCAGCTCTTTTGATTGACTTTAGCAGTGCCTTTCGAAGGTCTTCCTCATCTGGATCATCTATGATTTCTTCCAACAGCTTTCCCTTAAGATCACTAGCAAAAGGTGTAGAAGGTAGAGTCTGAACGGTTATCGGAGTTGTTTGAAACTTTTGTGTTACGACCCTTTCCAGATTGTCTTTGACATATCGTTCCACGGTTCCTGGAAGTTGTTCACGAACATGTTTTCGAACTTCTCCTGGTAGTCTATTCTTAACTCTGTCTGCCACTGCTGCATCAATGTTGTAGACTTTGAATTGTTCAAGGTCTTTCTGTTGTACTGAGATCTGCTCTTGTAAGTTCTTCATTTGTTGTTGTAATGATCTTAGCAGACTGGGATGAGCAGTTTCTTGTGGAGCTTGGGTTGTCTGAGAAGGAAGTGGTTGAGTCATTGAAGGTTGATCCTGAGATGAGGTTACTTGAGGTTGTTGAAGTGGAGCAGTAAATGGAACAATCTCATGACTTCCGGTGATGTCAACGGTAGTGTCATCCGTTTCTTGTTCTTTTGGCTGATCATCATCATCATTCCCAGTTTCATTATCACTTGCTTCATTGTCAGATTCTTCATCATCTTTCTTTTCTTCATCACTAGTTACTCGTATTCTTTCATCACTACTTTCAGTTTCTCCTTCAGATTCTTCAGCAACAGCTTCACTAACTTCTCTGTCTTTGTCACTCGTCTGTTCTTCTTCGTCAGTAAGCTATTTTTCTGAACTTGAGGATGCTTCACTCTTATTGGAGTTGCCTAAATCATCTGAATTCACCTTTTCAAGATCAGTATCAGTATCTGAGAGTGTTTGAGAACCAGTTTCCTCAGACTTATCTTCTTCTGCCTCCTCAGATGACTGAGCTTCTTTTTCGACTATTCTGAAGCCAGACCCTTCACCTTTCTTTCGTAGCTTGGCTATCCTTTCCTCTTCTGTGTGTTTACTTTCTTGTAGGACAAATTGCATTTGTTCGTCTTCTTCAGAATCGGACAAAGGTGGAGTTCCAGCTTCTTCCTCTTGAGGTTGTTTGCCCTTGCCTCGAGTATCTTTTGCCCGTTTAACAGTTGCTTCTTCTGTATCCTTCTCAATCGGTTCATCACGAATGGTAAGTTTCCTTGTCGGTTGACGGGTAACTTTCTTTGATCTAAACTTGGGAGCCTTGAAAGTCTTTTCAGTACCCTTAGCAACTAATTTGGATTTTGTGGTACTTAACCCGACTGAGTCATTCTTTTGAGCATTATCATAGACTTCATAAGCATTGGTGTTACGAATAGCATCTGATAAAAGAATGTCAGGGATTCTCATGCCTTGTTTTGTGGTACTTGTTTTGTGGATTCTGGCTGAGGTGTACATGAGATCCATAGCGGGTGTGTGTTCCTTATCTTCCCTTCTAGGATCAATCTCTGAATACTTATGCATGAAGTATCCAATGAGAGACTTGGTGAACTGGAAAAAAAGGAATATTCCTTGTTGATGAGTTTTTGAACTGTCGGGCTTGATTGGTGATGTCTTCCCAAATAATCTGAGCAAAGTCAATAGGAGCCATTTTGACAACTCCCCAATAAAATTGCATCAGTTCCAATGTTGGGTGTTCGTGTCCGGTTCCTTTGCCGGTTACACAGTTGGTGAGGATGGAGTAAAGAGTGAGCCATGGTTGTGGAATATACTTTCTGTCGATAGATGATAGGACGGTGAGTTTGGTTTTGGATTCATCATACCCAAGTTCCCGTAGTAATCTGATAATCTCTGATAGCGAGGGACGTGGAGTAAACTTCTTGAAGTTTCTGGACCCTTCAGCTGGTAAACCAAGAACTGAGCGTAGAGTTCCGACATTAAACTGAATGTCTTTGTGATCAAGTCGAATCCCCATTGTTTTCCCATCCTTGCTTACATCAATAGATTTCTAGTTATGTACTAGCAGTGGTAATGAGTTTCCACTGCCAGTGCATTCTTCAGCAGTATCTTCCACAAGCCTATCAGTGGTAACTGTTAGCTTTATTCCCAACAATCCTCTCCTAAACTTATGATTTCTCTGCAAATCAATAAGTTTCTTCAATCTTCATAATGTCTTAGGATTTCGGGAATTCTTCCAAACACTTCACTTTCTTCTTAATGCTTGAATAGTTCTTGAACACTTTTCTTGAATCGTTTTAATCAATGCTCTTACTTTCTCAGTATCTTCATGAACTCTTATTTGTGTTGACAACATTGAAGTAAGAGTTCCAGCTCTAAGTGGATATTCTTTCTCAGCAAACATAAAAGCATCCACTCCAGCTTTTGTAGAAACATGATGAACTTCACATGAGTCATAATAAGTCCATGTAGTTTCCATACCTCTAGCTTCAAACTTCCAAAAGTTGTAAGTCATGTTTGGTTCATAGAGCCTTCTTAGATCAACCCATAACTGCATTTCTTTCACATCTTTAAGACTGCCAGCATCAAATCTTTCTTGAACCAATCTCCACAGTGCATTAAGATCATCTCTGTCACATGCTTTGATAAGTTCTTCAAACTGAATGAATGATGAAGTTTCACCTCCTAGCCTTGTAATTTTCCAACATGAAGCAAAGTTGCTAGCAGTGTAAACTTCCCAATCAATGATAGGATGTCTGACTTGCAGTGGGTCTGGATAGAAATCTTCTTCTTCAATCAATATCATATCAGTCAATTGTTCTTCAGTGAACTTTTCAGATTGAACTTTTGTTGCTTCAGCAAATCTTGTCTTCTTAACATTTTGAGGTTCACTATGCTTGACTTTCCTTTTAGGTGCAGGAAATCTTCTTTCTTCTTCTTCTTAATTCATAGGAACAAAATCAAGATCTTGCCTTTTAACTCTGTAGTATGCACTTTCAATCTGATCAGAGGTCATTCCTTTGAACTTGCTCATCTTCCATCCACCAACATGACAACAGTAAGACTTCATGGTAGAAAGAACTTGTGCTTTAGTTGGTTGCCTTGGTAGAAATCATAATCCTCTTTAGTAAGGACATATGTAAATTCTGGAGTCTTCTCTCTCAGAATTGTAGGTTGGACAGTGGAAATTGGATTAACATCTAATGGAGCAGTGGTTTCCACCTTTTCCATTCTCTGAGCCATCATGAAGTCAGCAATTTCAATCTCATCCAATCTTTTCTTTCTTGCAGCTTCATCCTCTCTAAGTTTCCTTGCAATTTCAGCATCATGAACAATTTGAGCTTGAACACTCTTCTTTACCTTCTTAACTGGTGGTTCTTCACTCTGCATAATTTCTTTCCCTTTCTCCTTTCTTATCTTTTCAAGTTCTTCCTCAGCAGTGGTAATGGTTTGACCATCAGTGGGAATCATTTGCTCTGCAGTGGGAACATCAGTGGAAATTGGGTTAGCAGTGGAAATTGTTGTTGCAGCAGTGGAAAAGACTTGCTCTTGATCTGTTTCTTCTGTATTAAACTGCTGTTGTTGAGAAACTTCTGGCTCTGCAACATCATTCATTGGCTCAAATGCCAAATCTTGAACACCAAAATCA
>LBNU01006166.1:12078-22093 GCA_014162995.1 Artemisia annua | reverse complement strand
TAGCACATCACCATAGCTCGATTCCCCGGTGCCCTCATTAAGGGGGAGCACTTAGCTAGGGGGAGCTTCTATTCTGTCAACAATGACGATGCCCTTTCAAGGATGCTCATGTCTACTCTCCTCAACATCAACAACACCTTTTTGATTCTACAAAAAGGGGGAGAAGTAATGGGAAAACTCATTAAAAATTTATCAACGCATAATTTTACCTAAAATGAGTTTATATTTTGTAATCATCAAAAAGGGGGAGATTGTTAATACAAATAATGTCAAAAACGTTATTCGCATTATTCGATCTTTTTATGTTTTGATAATCACAAAATATAAAGACATGTTACGTAAAGTTACGGTTAATAAGTTTTTAACCGAGGAAACTCGTTACTTCTACGATGCTTCTACAACGTCACTTCAGGTATGAACAAACTTTATACCGTCAATAGTTTGGTGATCAAAGAAGTTTTTATTTTCTTATAAACTTACATTTTCAAGTTAGACAAAACATTTTCACAAAAGTATTTTTGTGTTTTTAAAGAAATGTTTTATTAAGAAAATATATTCAAATTCAAACTTATAATAGCTAGTTTTCCCCCCAAAATAGCTGAAACTTCACCAGATAACTTTTCACCACGTCAGGACAAAAATGCGAGCGTTTTGTCGGGACGGTCCGTTAAAGGGGTCGACGGTCCCTTAGTGATAAAGGACTGTTGCCTATTTACGGGACCGTTTGGTCTGTCCTGTCGTCTATAAATACTAAACTGTTACACTTCAGAAAATAAGGTTTTTCACACACAAAACTTTCTGTTTTTATTTTCCCTTTAGTCTTTGATCACTATAACATGTCGGTATATGTTTATAAGTGATTTCCTCTTCCGTCAAGTGCAAGATAAGAACTCTCGACATCAATGAAGTCTCGAGATGTTATAGGTGTCCACACACAAACGTAACAAGTGTTACGGTGATAGGTTCTGTAAATAATGTCATTGTTTTCCGACTTGTGTGTGAGTCGAGGATGGGGATATTTGTGTGAACTTGGATGGTGATGTAGATCCAAGAAGTATTGTAAATAGATTAGTTCATGTATTGGTGTGAGGAGAATGATGTCCTAGTGTGTAGGTTAGGACATAGTTGAGTCATTATGTAAAAGACTTGGATCGGGTGATGATCCAAGTGAGTCATGTGTGTAGTCTTGGTTCGGGTGAAGAACCAAGTATGTCTAAGTTTGAAGGCTTGGGTCGTGTGAAGAACCAAGTGTGTCAACTATGTGAAGGCTTGGATCGGGTAAAGATTCAAGATGGACAAGAGTGCTTGTTCGTGTGGCCACGTGGGCCTTGGAGTAGATTGGTTCTAGCTACGATTAGAACTCGACATTATGCTTAGTGTCGTTAAGCCTTGTGTAAGCATGTGTACGGATTGCTCCGCCTGAAAGAGTGTGTCGATATAGTGATTGATAACTCTCGAGTGTGGTACTCAAGGAGTGGAGTAGGACGGAGAGTGAGCTTCGTGCCGAACCATTATAAATCGCCGCGTCCCTTTGGTTGTGTTCTTTCCTTACTCTTAACTTTACTTGTTTACTTATGCATGTTAGTAGTCAAATTGATATCACATAACAAGTAGAATTCAATAAGTTTGCAAAAGAATATTAACCGGACCTAAAAACGGCGAAAAGTTTTAACAACTAAAAAGAAACGGTGAAACTATTCAACCCCCTTCTAGTTTCTACACAATTGGTTAGAATGTGGTTGGGAAACTCCAGTTCACCTCCGTTTTTGCGTAATTACTTCTGTGATATCTACAAAGGGTCATTAACATTGTTTATAAGGAAGGAAAAAAATCTACCCTCCTCCTAGATCCTTCCATATCTTCCCATTCTCCAGAAAAATCGTGCAACATCTTCATACTTACTTCCAACCAAATTCCAACACACACACACCCTATTGTAATCTTCCCCACACACAGCTTTCTGAAAACCTTCAAAAAAATGCCGACAAAGTGGTTTATAAAAAATTTATGGGGTTTGGTGTTCTATGGGGTTTAATTGTAACCTTAATGCATTTAATTTTTTTTGGTTAATTAATTGCACAAGGGTTTTACAAGTTATCAGTTACTTGATCGATGGTGGTATTGCACAAGGGTTTTAATTTGCACCCTTATTGGCCCATAAGTAATCAGAAGATGTAACCTTACTGCATTTAAAGAGAATTAAAGGTATGTTATTTTGTTAAATTCGTTTCCCAACCACGTTCGTATTGCTGTTATTGTTAGATTTGGTTTTGCTATAAAATAAACATTGCAATCAAAAAAATATTACTGTACATGATTTATGGTTAATCTGACTATATAACTCTATTTAGTTTGATCAGTAAATAATTACAAATGATATTTTAAGCTGACAATTACTTGAAAATCTCAAACGCATTCACGAATGCGAGGATAGCTTACTTATTTACTTCCTGTAAGCAAGCTAAATGGGTGAACATGAATTTAACTTATTTTAAATGCCCACAAGTAATTGTCAGTTATGATGCGTTTGGCCAAATTAGCAACAGCTGAAGTTTATTTTTGAAGTTACCAAGTTCGAATGAGGGTTTTGGTATTGCTTATTAAAGTGCTTATTTGCTGCTAATTGCGTTTTGATAGGGTAGATATGCAGTTTTGAGAGTGTATGTCGTTGCTTTTTGCAGGACAGTTACAAATAAGCAGTTTTGGGATGTTTGCGATCACAGCAGTTTTTGGCACATATGAAGATGCGAAGGTAACAAATAGATGGTATTTGAGAGGTGATATAAACTCTTTTTAGTTGCTAGGATTAAGATTCGGTTAGTCTCAAATAATCTTAATTAAACCACTGTGTGTTTCATGACGTGTGTATGATATGTTGTTATGAACTCATTTTTTTTCAGTAATTGTGGGTTGTGTCAAACAAGAACCATAAAGTGGTTACTCATGTCTCAGATAATATTACAATCCATTGGTACATGTTCATTTTGCTGCTATCTAACAAGTTGAAAAATGTATAGGTACTTCAAATTTCTAATGACATGATGGTTAAATATTGTTGTTCAGGCATGGAGCTCAACAACTTCAAAGTGAATAAGCTGAAGAACGAACATATGTAGTACAACTCCAGATTCAAATGGCCTAATCGTATGTCCACAATGTTATACTCCGTAGGCTTAACACTGCTCACCCTTTTGCGGAACTTTACAAAGAATATGGATTGGGATTTTTTTCTGGGTACGTATGCTCATATTGTCGCAAATTATAATCTAATCCGAGGGGCTCCCTATCTCACGTTTGTTGTATTTTTGTATTTTCCGCTTTTTCATTTAGCTTATATTGTAGATGATGCGAGTTAACAAATATGTTTTAAAATATAAGCCTGTAATGAATATCTTTTTGAAGCAAGGGGCTCTTTAGCGCCAATATCTATTTTTTTCCACATAAGCCCAACCACTCTTATTTAAATCTTTATGGAAAATGCCTTAGTTATAATAAATATAACCATGCTATATCTAGCTTCCTCATCTAACTATGAAGTATAACTTTTCAGCTAAGTGAGATTAAAAAAATGTATGTTTCGGATTGCAAGGATACAGTGACTCAGGAATAGCGCGCTAGAGCGTAAGTTATTACTTAGTATATTCATTGAAAAAATTAATGAATATATAATAATGATGTGGAACGCGATTTCAAATGAGAAGTCGGATGTTTGCATCTTTAGGGTAATTTTGTGGGAACCTGCTACTTTGGACTTTTGGAGCAACCATGGGGTTTTTTGAATCATGCAACCTGGTACTAAGACCAAACATACATTGAAGGAAAAAGATGCAGACGAACATGTAAGTTCAAATTTATGTCTTAGGTTTTGCATTGTCGTGAAAGATAAAAAAAAAAGTGCATACTTAGGTTGCATACTGTTAGGAACAATCTTTCATTGCTTCTTGCATACAATCAAGTCGGCCATGGAGTTCATGTCTTTGTAAATGGAAGACATTCAGTAGTTTGATTGATTAAACACCTCTATCCAACTGTCAATATATCGAGTCATTTAGTATAGATTACAACTTTGAGATACCAGCTTTGTCACGTAATTGGTGGGAATAATTGTCACAGGTAACTTCCAACGTTGGTGGCAAATGACGGTTCACTAATAGTGCCATTACTAACATGGGCTAATATTGCGGGCTTATTTTTAATACAAAGCCTAGTCTTAGCTACAAAAATCATGTGAATGTTGTTGGAGATGGACAGAATGAAGCTGATTTTGCTATTGGAATCACAGACATCTTTAGCTGCAAAAATGGAAGAAGCTGTGAAGTCTATCCGTAAGAAAGTGGGTGGTGGAATACTTGCTGTTATTGACATCTAAGTCATCCTGCACGGTTTGCATAAGATTGACCATGTGTATTATATTTGCAGCATGATGATGATGAAAGATTATATAACATACAAAATTTTGATAATAGTTTGCACCGCGGTTAGTGTAATTTCGTTTGCTATTTGATTAGTTTTTAATGAAGGGTGAAGGTTACTGTTTTTAATCATATGTGTTTTTGTAATTGAGCTCTTTATGTTTCTTCATAAACTATTTTCTAGGGAATGAACAAGTTTTATTCGGTACTAGAGCAACCAATGTGTTTATGTGTCAGTTTCAATTTGTAAAGTTTCTAGGCTATGTGACTGCCATCAAACCAATGTGTTTCTACTCATTAAAAAATTACCGTGCAATAATCAACATAAAACGACGTCAACATAATTGTAATAAACACAAACACGGCCGTCCCGCAGCAACGCGCGGGCAAACATGCTCGTTTTCTTTATAAAACAACTCCAAGTTAGTTAAAAGATCCAAAAATAGAAAATATAAAATAAATATATTCGCTCTTTCCTGTCATAATCACTATGTATAGTAGTAGTCAATAAAAGGTATGAGTTCTTCTATTTCTAAAAATTGCTATTATGTGATGATCACCTAAATTTAGCATTTGAGGTCTACTTTAGTTATGATCTTGATCTTTAGCATCAAGTTATTTTAGACTTTCGATTCTTAAACACGCATTAAGCACACTATGTGTATTATTAAATCCTTTTGACTGTTCGCTAACTTAATTGTGTTGTACCTTCTTTGCTTTTAGTTCAATAAAATTCTTTAGTCAAATTTTTCTCGGGAGTCATATCTCGCTTCCTTAATTATTATCAGTTTTGTCTTTCATCTTCTCTATTTATGAAAATACCTACAAGGTGTTTGATAAAATGTCTTAATGAGTTTTTTCTTTAACGAAAAAAGAAGTTCTGAAAAAAGAAGTTATGAAAATGCCTACAAGGTGTTTGATAAAATTTATACAATGTTTAAAATACCTACAAGGTGTTTGATAAAATGTCTCAATTTTCGTTAAAGTGTATCATCAAAAGTAAATACTTATTCTTTTTATGAAAAAAGAAGTTCTGGATGTATAATCTCATGGATAAATAACTTTTGATTTTTTTTCTTTTTTTATTATTACAATGTTCATCAGTTTCTTTTAATGAGCAACATCATAATGTTCATCAGTTAGATCACAATGCACATCAATTTTCTTCCTGATGATCTGTAAGATATTCATAATTATAACATGTATGGTTCAAGTGATATGGTTCGAATTAAGAAAGAAAGAAAGAAAGAATAGTAGAAGAGTTTTAGAGAGAGAAATAGGGGGAGAGTTGGGAACTTAGAGAGAGAAAATGAAATTGTGAATATTAGATTAAGTGAAGTTCCAACCCTCACTCTTGCTAGGTGAGGGGTATTTATACTTACAACTTGATATATGCCTCTACTAGGTTGTGGATCGAGCTGACAGTGGGTAAAGACCCGACCCGACTCCACAAATACTAACTAATACTAGTCTACGTACTAACTAATATGATAAATACTACGAGCTACATTATCCTGAACAATACACGGGGTGACCGAGTCTTCTATATGAAAAACGTATTCCTAACAATCTCCCCCTAAGGGAGGTCACCCCGGAAATTAAACATTGAATACTAGGATCTAAAAACATCGTTGATATCTTTGTAGCTCGTTGTTGTTGATTCTTCATTGTCATGAACTTTGTGTTTTCAGCTGCGGACTCTAGATGAATCGCTTAATGTGTAGGATGATCTTTGGCATTAATTCGAGTTCATCATCCAAATGAGTATCTTCAAGTCATCTTTGAGTATAAATGTCTCCATGTGATTTGAACATCTTTGTGTTGGCATGCTCACACTTTTCAGAATTATGATCTTCTGCATCAGAGTTGTGGAAGCTTAGTTGAAGCCCATTCTACGATCATGATTTCTTTGAATTTGATGTTGAAGTGTGAGCATGAGGTGATGTGTTAGCATTTAAATTTTATAGAAAAAGTGATGGTCGGTCTCATATGTAATATAGTGTGTCGTGTAGGTAGAATTAGTCATTGGGCCTTGGACTAGTTAAGCTAATATGTTATAAGTTAAGACTTAAGTATAAAACCAAGTCCAAGCCCAAGCCCATCAAAGCCTTTAGGGCATCCACGAATTGTACTATAAATACACCTCAAACTCTCATTTGAGGTGTGTGCTTGTATGTGTTTTATGTGTGTTTTTCTTTAATATAAGTTCTATTCCATACGCCTCATATTATACATCAAGTCACCATCTTTCTCATCTCTTTTCTACATATTATACGTGATTTAGATTGATAAAGTTGTGATCTTTACGTAATAACAAGTGGTATCAATCGCCTAACAATGATTTAGGAGTGTTTGAGTTTGTTTTGTTTCGTATTTTTGAAGTTTTTCTCACGTTTTTATACAAAAATTTCGTATCTTTCTTGTTCTTTTGTGTTTTTAACACTCTTTTGTTTACAAACTAGTGTTATAAACCTTTCTCAACAAGAAAGTTTCAATCTTTTTGCATAAAATCAAGCTTTAAAAATCGTCCTTGTTTTTGTACTTGTTTTCGAAATTTTAAAAATTTTCATAAAAATTTTCAAGTTTTCAACTTTCTTGATATTTTGGTGTTTTTAAGCATAGAAGTACAAAAATCTTGGATTCAAATCGTGTTTTTGAAGTGCTTTTTGCTTAATCTTTTTCGACCAAAAGTTGTACTTTCTATCGAGAACCCAATACCCTAAATTATCGAGATAGTGTGACCCTAATTTATCGAGATCATCATTAGTTGTTCTTCAAGTGCTTTCGTGGATTACTCAGTGGTTTCTATCTTGTATAAGTTAGAAATATCACTTCGACTTTGGATAATTATCTAAATTGTATAATCTAGATAAGCTCTTGGATTATCTCGATAAGTAAAACGCTATCGAGAACCTTTGATAAGCTTTTATCGAGAACCTTGCATCTCTATCGATATCACTTGTCATAAGTCATCGAGATCATTTGCAATTTTATCGAGAAAATTTCATCAAAAGTTATCGAGAACCTGTTTTGCCTTTTATCGAGATCATTTACAACTGATATCGAGAACTTGGATTTTATCGAGAACATAGGTCATTTATCGAGAACTTGGTTCATTTATCGAGAACTTTGGGAAATTGTCGAAAACTTGGGAACTTGGTTGATTTTTGACAACTAAACTTCAAACGGCTATAACTTTTGATCCGTAACTCCGTTTTGGATGAAATACCTGTCAAAACGACCGTGAGATCGAGGAGAACAGCACGTTGAATATGTAAAGATCATTCAACCCAACCTTCAAGGTCTAAATCCTCTCCGAGAAGAAGTTATTGAGGTTTTAAGTTTTCAGAACCGATTTTCACAACAAATTCAACACAAAACTCTACTCCTATTTCGTTGGAATGATCCTAAATCAACTTTATCAAATCATCACTGAATCATAATGGCATCTCAACAAGATATTCATGCTGCCGGTGCTGAAAACCGTCCTCCTATGCTTGAAAACGGTGGTTATCTTCCATGGACAAGCCGTATGCTTCGCTACATCAAAACCAAAGATGATGGTAAACTCATGATCAAGTCCATTGAAAACGGTTCATTCCAGCCAAAAGAAATCCTTGATCCAGGTAATCCAGATGGAACACCTCCTACTCAACCATTCTTTCGTCTCCAAAAAGAAGAAGATTACACAGCTGAAGACTGGAAGCAGATTAGAGCAGATGATATGGCAATGCATCTTATTCAACTTGGTTTACCTCGTGAGATCTTTGCTGCAGTCGACAGTTGTCAATCAGCTTATGCTATGTGGGAACGAGTTAGAAGACTTTGTCATGGAACGGAACTTGGACAACAAGATGTTGAGAACAAGCTTATAACAGAATGGGAGAACTTCACGTCTACAGCAGGTGAACAGATTGAATCATACTACACCAAGTTTTGTACCTTGATGAATGAGCTGATCAGAAACAAGTTGGAACCACGACAAATTGTGACAAACATTAAGTTCATCAACAATCTACTAGAAGAATGGGGTTGCTATGTCACAATTGTCAACCAAACCAAGAATCTTCATCAGGTAGATTATGATCAACTCTATGACTTCTTGAAGCAAAACCAAGCTGAGGCAAATGAAGTTAGGAAGGAAAAGGTGGCTAAGAATCATGATCCTCTTGCACTCATTGCTACAACACCAACACCTCTACCAGTGAACACACAACAACCATCATCATCTTCCACTCACAACTATGTGCAACAACCATACGTTTCACAACCAACACCTATCTATCAACAATCATTCTACCCACAACAACACGAAGTCATTCCACAACAACTACCAGATCAACAATTCCAAGAACCCGAATTCACTGATAATGATGAGAATCTTGCTGCAATAACTCAAGCATTTGCTCTTCTGACTAAGGCATTCCAAGGACGCTATTCAACTCCAACTAACAACAACCAACGAATTTCATCGAACACTCGTAACAAGTAGATTGCTCAACCGAGGTTCAATATGGGCAATACGGGTCAAATGGTTGGTGTTATGGGGAATCAGCAAGGATATGCTACGGGCTTTCACATGGGGAATCAGAATCAAATGGGTCAGTTTGCAGGAAATAGGATGGGTCAAAGGAATCAGATGGGTCAGTTTGTTGGGAATCAACGGGGTCAGTATGTTGGTAATCAGGCTATGGGTAATCAGGTTGGAAATGTTGCAGCTCAGGTTGGTGGGAACAATGGGAATATGAACGTGAATCAGGGAAATTTGGTTAAGTGTTTTAATTGTCAGGGTTTCGGTCACATGGCAAGGAACTGTCCTTCTAGGATGGATAAGAAAGATCCTGAGTACTTGCAGAAAGCATTGATGCTGGCTCAGAAGCAGAAAGCAGGATTTCAGTTGAATGCTGAGGAGATTGACTACATGGCACTTATGGATGATATGGAAGACTGTGAGGATATTGATGCGAACTGCATATTCATGGCGAATCTCCAGGAGGCTAAGTACGACACAGATTCTGAGAAACCTCCGGTTTATGACGCCAGTGCAATATCTGAGGTACCATTAAACAATTCTTTCAACAATAATGATATGTTTAATATTTCCCCTCATGAGGAACAGCATTCTGAGACACAAGCATACGATTATGATACATACCAGGACACGCCGAATAATAGCAATATTGATTTGACAACTCCCGATATGAATCATAATGGAGGCTTTGTTTCACAGCATGCTGAGAATGATGAGGAAACACGTGCTTTATTTGAATCATTGTTGAATAATTGTCAAATTGAGATTGTGAATGTGAAAAAGGTCAATCGCGAAGCTAAGGCCGCGAATGCTAAGTTGACCGCTGAGCTTGCGAGATACAAGGAAAAAGAAAAAGCTTTTCAATTTCATACACAAAGATTGTCTGAGTTAATTCTGTTTCAAGGGAAAAACATTTGCAAATAAAATATGATACACTTGATGTTAATTTATAAAAGCAAATTAGATCCCTAAACGCGGAAATTTCTGATTTGCAAAACCAACTTTCTAAACAAAAAACAGCTTATACCAATCTTGAAAAAGAACGGGATGAGTTGAAAAAAGACTTTGCAAA
>LBNU01006163.1:21723-37847 GCA_014162995.1 Artemisia annua | reverse complement strand
TGACTCACGGGCGATGAAGAAGAAGGACCAACACTCACTTGGGAAACAACCGGCTTGCTTCGTGTAGTGCGGACCTTAGATTTGTTCTCGATGATCGCTAAAGCTTCTTTCGTTGTTTTACTCAGGAAATTACCTCCTACGGAGGCATTAAGAGAATCCTGATCAGCTTGGCTCACACCATTGTAGAAAGTATTGAGTTGCATCAACTCGGAAAAACCATGGTGAGGACATTTGCAAAGTAATTCCTTAAAACGATCCCACGACTCACTGAATGATTCATCAAATTTCTGAGTGAACTTGATGATCTCATTTTTAAGACTCGTGGTCTTTGAAGGAGGATAGAATTCATTCACAAATTTCTTGACTAAATCCTCCCATGTTTCGATAGAACGAGGGGGTTGTTTTTCAAGCCAAATCCGGGCTTGTCCCTCAAGGGAGAATGGAAAGAGAAGAAGTTTGATTGCTTCAGATGGGAAATTCTTGTATTTGATGGTAGATGTGATCTTGTTAAACCATCGAATATGAGCATGAGGATCGTCCTGCTCAAAACCAAAAAATTGACTCTGGGTCACAAGATTCAGTAACCCGGTCTTGAGCTCAAAACTATCAGCCACGATGGCTGGAACAACAATGGCATCTCCGTAACCCTCGATGGGTGCTTGGAGAAGCTCACTCATAGGAAGATCTTCCATGACGACAGAAGTGGTAGAAACAGTACGAATTTCGGATTCGACTGCGGGTGCAGAACGTCTACGTCGTCTTCGAGGAATCTTAACAAGCTCACGAAATGGGCTCTTAGACCTAGAATAACGAGTGCGCATGCACTAGAAAAACAAAACCAATGAGGAGAGAAAACTTAAAATCTTTTTATTTATTTATATTTTTCTTTTGTTTTCTTTTTTTTGTTAACCGGTACACCAATCGAAACCTTTTTGCTTTAAAAGCTAATCGGGTAACAATTGACTCACGATCATTTTTCTGATGTTATTATTTGGGAATGGTTTACAACCGCCCCCCTTCAACGGAAGACGGAGGATGTATATTATTTTTTTGGTATTTTTGTTGAATACTTGGTGACAAGTATTCCTTTTTTTCTTTTTCTTATATATATATATTAGAAACAAAGAGAAAATATTTTTGTGTTTTTTATGTTTTTGAAAGATGAAAATACGATATATATACGGTAAATATACAATGGATAGATGATATACACAAGTTGTGTTTCAAAAACACGATACTGCAAAACGTTCAAGACACGCGACACGCCTCCCCGGCAGCGGCGCCAAATTTTGATTGGCCTAGAAACAGTCAACTAAAGTCAACCAAGTATTTGTTCAACAAAATTCAAACTAGAAAAGGCTCAATGCACCAAGGAGAGTATAGGAATTCCCCGGGTCGTTTAAATCCCGATGAGGTGTGAATTGTGTCGAAAACGATAATGAGATCAAGTGATTATGAAACGATGACTGGAAAAAGAGATTGATTGGAATTTAACTACGAGATTATGAATGAAAATGATAAACAAACACTGCAAACGATTACTAGAAAACTGGAAACGTTTACAAATCTAAAAATGTACGTTACGTTTAATTAAAACGTCCACGTACGAAAATAAAAGTGAAAATAGAAATCTACAAACACCTAGATGATGAAAAACATATTTTTACAATCTAAATGATAAAAGAAAATTTTAAGAAAAAGAAAAATATTTTTTAGACTTTTTAATTAATTAATATTAATTAATTACTAATTAAGAATTAAGCTAATTTAAATTAAAATAAATACTAAACTAATTTATAAAATTACCAAACTTTTTCTAAAACTATTTAACAATTACAGAAGTCCTAAAAAATTATAAAAAGTTCCTAAACTTTATAAATAAACTATTTTAGATTTAATTTACTTAATTATCAATTAAAAACTAATTAAACTAAATTAATTAAGAAAGATAGCAAATGAATAGTAACAATGAGAAAACTATTTTCTAAAAATCCTATATAATTAATAAAAGCTAGAAAAAATATAAAAAGAAACTAGAGATTAAAATTAAACCCTAAATGATTTTCTTTTTGATTTTTCAATTAAAACTAATTAAACTGTTTTGAATTACTAAAATTATCAAATTAAAAGATAAAATTATGAAATTTTTTATATAAACACTATTTAATACCAGGAACCTAGAAAAAATATAAAAACTACTAAGTATTAAATAAAAAAAATAGAAAATAAATTTAAAAGATAAATTCTATTAAATAGAAGCTATCACTAAAATTAAAAGTGATGATTTTGTGATTTTCTTTTTACAAAACTGTTAAGACACTAAAAATGGAAAACTTTTACAAAGACCAACTTGTTCAATCTCAAAAATAAGCTCAGAATAAGCTTTTTAGCTTAACAGGACACAAAATGGGAGTATAAGCTTGAATAAGCTTGTAACAAGCTACCACTGATGAACCAAGAGTAATTTAGGATGCAAATGAATGAGGTATACTGGAAAACAGTTAAAAACACAAGAAAATTATACTGAATAAGCTAGAATGAGGATTAAGCAAATCCAAATCCAACTGTCCCCAAACAGGCTTTGATGGCTTTTGCAAGGCTAAAATAAGTCCTGAGGATAAGCTCTCAAATCCAAATGGAGGGTTGAATCAACAAATCCACTCAGTGGACTTTCCAAAAAGCCCACAAGCTTGGGAAATGCTTGAGGCTTAAGCTGGAAAAGGGCTTATGAACACCCTTGGTGTATACTGATGAGTCAGTATTGACAGAAAAAGGGGACAAAATGGAAGCTTCTAGCAGCCCTCCAAAATAAGCTAGAAACTTGAAAATAAGCTTGGAACTAGATAGCTGGGTGCAAGGGCTTCTCAAAGAACCCAAAAACTCAGCTTAATACCCTCTTAATAAGCCAAGAAGAGCTTATGAACTTGGTGTGAAAACTGTGCACAGGGCACACCTTTTGAAAAACAGCTTAATGTATAAGCAATTTTAAGCAGTTTAGCAAGCTCACAAAAAGTCACCAAAAATAATATAGCAACTCAACCAACAAAATAACAATATTCCAAAAGCACAAGCTTAGAAACCAAGTATTAAACCCTACAGCTAATTCCCAAGTTAATTTAAAAAAATTTCTTGAACACTTTGACTTTTTGGATTTTGAACTTGTTTTGACTTTTATGAGATTACAATGATCCTTGGTAACTGAAATGGATATGTTAATCCTAAATGAGACTAATGCAAGCAATCTAAACAAGTTTGAAACCTAGTTAAAGATTATGCTACCCTAATCTACGAACAGTTAACAGTTAAGTTATTTAAAAGATGAACTTGACTTTTTTTAACTAATGACCACTAATATTATGTTATAACTACACTATATTGGGCCTAAGAATAAAGTCTAAAAAGCTTTTAACCAACAAAATCCATAGCAACACAACCAAAACAGCATTGCCAAACACCCTTTTAAGAGACTGAATTTGTGGTTTTCAAAGGATGTGACTGGTTAGGTCTATGATTCTTGTTCAAAAGGTTCTAGTATGATGTACTGAGCTTGAAGAAGCATAAAAACACAAACAACAACACAACATCTCTAAGGATCCTAGTTGTGCTAAAACAAGCAGTTCAAAGAAAAGAGAGACCACAATTAATCCAAGTAAGCAAACAAGCATAAACTAACAAAACTATCACTTAAATACTTTCAATAAACATTAAAATACAGAATTGAGCAAAATTAATGGATGCTACAGTAAACTGCAAAAGCTTGAAAATTGGCTTACAAGTGATTCAAGCTGCAAAACTAGGACCCATGTACCAAGAACATAAACCTATGCTCCCATGAGCTCTAAACCATATTCCATATACATATCTGCTACTGCTTCTCCCTTCTTCTTTCTTCTTTTTGACTTTTTTTTTATTTTCTTATATATTTTTTGTATTTTTGATTTTTGAAACTTAACTGAATTTTAAGGTAACTAAAAGCTTCTACAAGCTTTGTAAGGAGTTTATATTAACCTAAGAATCCATAATAAGCACTAATAACAAAATTAAGTTAAAATGAGAATTTTGAGTAAAAATGGCACACACTGAATTCAAAAGTTAAACTGAATTTGATTGATCAAAGTGAGTTCAAATACAACAGAAACACTTAATACATTACTTTTAAACTAAAAATACACTGAATTTTTGACAATTAATAAAAACGACACTAAAAGCTTAAACTAAAAAAAAACTACTCTCCTTCTTCTTTGCTTCTCTTTATTCTTATAGTGAACTTCTAGGGTTTGTGAAGACTTCTGAGCCTTTCCCACTTCACTTCTGACCCTTGGATGAAAGCAAAGTGATCTCCACCCTTGAATTGGATTTTGGCGCCAATTTGTCAAATGGGCAGTTATAAGTTTCTTGGAGGATTTTCTGGGCAATTAATGCCTTTTGGAGGTTAGCTAAGGTTAAGGGAACATGGTGAGGTGGAATTGAGGTGGAGGAATGGAGGAGGGTGTACTGGTTAAACTTTCACGTGGGTGAGGGAGAAGGAGGGTCAAACGTTTGACCTGGGGGGGAAAGAGTTATTAAACGGGGTTGGGAGTTATAAAAGGGGTTAATGGGTTTTGATTAGTTTTTGGGGAAGGAATTGGGCTGGGATGGGTTTGGACTTGGATTGGATTTGGGGTTAGATAACAACAAGGGTCCGTATGGTTATTTATGAAGCAATGACCAATTTTGCAATTTCCCCAAACTTGAGGGACTGAACATGTGCATTAACCAAAATTCTCACAGGGACCAATATTGCCAAATTCCAATAGAACAAGGACCAAAATTCCATTTTTGCACTTTTAAAATACCCAAGGACCATTTTTGTAATTTGACCAAAGCTCAGGGACCTGTTTTGCCAATTGCCCTAAAATTCATTCAAGGACCATTTTTGACAACTAAAAACATTTCAAGGACCTTGAATGATAAAACTCCACATTTTTAAACTCCAGGGACTATTTTTGCCAAACTTAGAAAGTTGGGGGACTAAAACTGCCAATTCTGCAAACTTTGCTCATTTTTCATTCGTTTTTAAACAATTTGCATTTGAGGCATATAAAACACGATCCTTGGATATTTTCATCATTTTGATGTGTTTTTGCGTGTTTTCAGATGTTTTGCGTTTCAGATTTGACCAAAAATGATGTTTTGCGTTTCCAGAATTTCTCTCCAAAGTACCTTAAATGACAAAAGGAACGATTTAGGGCAATATTTGATCAAATAAATACGATTTAGGGCTTAAATGACCCCCGAAAAGCGGTACACTTTTCTCCTCATCACTTGTACCCAATTCTTTCTTGTTACTGGTGTTCGAACCAAAGAAAAACAAGGAGGTGCAGGTGCTTTTGTTTTGAGGTGAAATGGAAGTGAAATTAAAGTTTCTTTTATACCAAAACTAAGCATATGGCATTACAAATATAATAAATCTATGTGACTAGGTGAAATGAAAAAAAAAATGCACACATGTTACCCAAACTTCAGGGACCTAAATTGCCAGTTTTCCAAAATTGCATTCAAGGACCTATTTTGATAATTTAAAATATTTCAAGGACCTTGAATGATAAAACTCCACATTTTTAAACTCCAGGGACTATTTTTGCCAAACTTAGAAAGTTGGGGGACTGAAACTGCCAATTCTGCAAACTTTGCTCATTTTTCATTCGTTTTTAAACATTTTGCATTTGAGACATATAAAACACGATCCTTGGATATTTTCATCATTTTGATGTGTTTTTGCGTGTTTTCAGATGTTTTGCGTTTCTGATTTGACCAAAAATGATGAGTGTTTGAGCACTCATCAGTGAGTTCATCGGAGGGTTTAGATGTCATTAAAACTTTAAAACGTGAATTTAAGTAGCGTAAAACGTAAAAGGTGCAAGGTTTACTTAAATATGGAAAAAGTGAAAGGTGACTTTTAAAATAGGATTGTAAGGAACCTATGATGCATAAAAAGTGTAGAATGGACATAGTCTAGTCGCGGTTGAATTAATTGAAAGTGTCATGACGTACGCGGATAACTTTCGACGAAGTTAATTATTTAAAAAAAAATTGAATAGTTAAATAATAGAATACTAAAATCATTGACATGAAATTTTTGAAATGTCACAAAGTTTATAAAAATTATAATTAAACTATTTAACTAATTATTTACTTAATTACTAATTAAAAACTAATTAAACTAAATTAATTAAGAAAAATACTAAATGAATAGTAACAATTATGAAACTATTTTCTAAAAATACTTTATAATTTATAAGAGCTAGGAAAAATGTAAAAAAGTACCAGAGATTAAAAATGAACAGTAGAAGATTTTATTTTTGATTTTTTAATTAAAAGTAATTTAATTATTATTAATTATTATAAATACTAAATGAAAAGAGATAAATCTAAAACTTTTTATATAAATACTATAAGATAATAGGAACTTAAGAAAAATATATAATTGAAAATTGCTTTTTGAAAAAGCTGAAAGATAAGCCAAATGGCTTAAATAGAAGCTATCACTTTATTTATTTTTGATTTTTTTGATTTTTCTTTTACAAATCTATTTATACATTGAAAATATGGAACTTTAATAAAGGCAACTAGTTAAGAACTTGAAAATAAGCAGTGGGAGAGCTTAATAGATTAACAGCTTAAGCTTTTAAGCTCAAATGAAATTTTAAGACTTGAAAAGCTTTCACAAAAGCTATAAACTGAACAAAAGCTTGAAATTAAGTTGAAAGGTGTAAAAGGGACTAAGAACAAGCAGAAACAACAAGAGAAGCTAACTGAATAAGCTTATAAGCACTTATAAACAAGCTCAAACCTACTGAACCCAAACAAGCTTTAGGGAGAAATGCAGGCCAAGATTTAGCTTTGTAAATAAGCTCAAGAGCCCAAAATGGGCCTTGATCCTACAAGCTGGGTCTGTGGGCTTTTTAAAAAGCCTAGAAGCTAATGATGGGACCCATAGACAAGCTCACAATGAGCTTGTGAAAATGGCACATTACACTGACCACTCAGTATAAAGGTTCAGTGGTGAGAATTTTTAGGTCAAAATTAAGCATACAAATAAGCTGGAAAATGAAATATAAGCACATGTATCTCAAGCTGGCCAGAAGGGCTTTTCAAAACACCAAAAATCATAAGCTAAAGTACCCAACTGATCAAACTACAAGCTATAGAAAAAGGGCATGTAACTTAGTCACCCTTGGTGCAGGGCATGTCACATGCAAACAGGCTTAAAAATAAGCTTAAATAAGCAGCAAGAAAAAAATTGTAAAAATAATCTAAAAATAATCCAGTTAATTTGAGCTTCCAAATATTGTAATCCCAAAAGCTCATAAATTGAAACTCAACACTGAGATCATGAAAAATCTTGCAAGATTTGCAAAAGCTGATTAACTATGAAACTTTGACTTTTGTGAAAAACATGAAAAGTTGACCATGGTGAGATTTGATTGGTCCTAATCTACTGAAAATGAAATATTAAGCTAATGAGAGGTTAAAATAAGCTACTAATACAATTTATGAAATGAAATGGTTGATCATGGGACCAAAATGCTTGATAGTGAACTTATGAGATGAGATCAAAGATCATTTTGACTTTTTAACAAACAAACACTGAATTTTATGACTGAAATGACCTAAGGGAGCCTAAAGAAACATGTTATCACCAGAGATTCTCACTGAAACACACAAGGACTTACTTATATCAGCAAATCCAAACAGGCTTTTGAAGGCATGATTTTGTGGTTTTCAAAACATTTGACTGAGTTAATCCACAAATCTGATTCCCAAGGTATTAATATGATCTCATGAGAACATTTAAGCATAAAAATGCCAAGAACAACAGCTTAATACATGAATCTCATAAAATGAGTCTTTGACAGTGAAAATGAGAACATGAGCAACAATAGAATCTAATGAACAAACATGAGATTTCAAGCGATATTACAACTAAAAAACATCAAATAAGCACAAAGGAACATAGATAATCACTAATTAAGCTATGCTACAGTAACTTGTATAAAATTGGAAAAAGGTCTTACAATTGATCCAGGTAAGAATTGAGATACCAGGAACCAAAATCACAACCCTAAGACTCCCCTTGGAGTTCTAAACCCATTGTAATCCAAAATACACCTTGCTCTATCTTGTTCATCCTTGAACACTGATTTTTGATTTTATGAGCTATTTTTTTGTATTTTTCTTGAATTTTGGCTTTTCTGAATAGAACTAGTCTAAATACATTGAAGGCTTTTAAAAACTTATAACTGAGTTTAAAAGAACTTAATGAAACAAGTTTAACAACATTTAACATTATTTAAGCAAAGCTGTCAATTTTGCTTAAAAATGCTAATTCTGAATTTAATGAACAAGACTTGAATTAAAGGTTCAAGAAAGTTTATTTTACACTAAAATAACTGAGTACAAGCTTTTTTAACTGAAAGTTACTACTGAAACATGAAATTACATTAATACGAGACTAAACTGCTCTAAAATAACTACTACTCCTCACTTTCGTGCTTCTTTCCTTCTTTATATTGACTTCTAGGGTTCCAAGTGGTCTTCTGTGCAAATCCCATCGATAATCAGGGCCATTGGATGAGTGAGAATGATATGAGCCCTTCATTGAGTTTTGGTGGGAAAAACTGGTACAAGCAATTTGCTTTGTTTACTTGTGGCAGGGTGAAAAGGTAGGGTAGTATAGGGTGGTGGAGGTGGTGGAGGCCAAGTGGGAGTGTTGGGGGTGGTGAAAACCACTGGTTTGTTGGGGTGGTTTTTGCTCAGTGGTATTGGGGGAGAAGGGGATAAGGGCGGTTTTTATTTAAACGTAAGTGGGTTGGGTTTGGGTTTTGGTTAATGGGCCTGGTGGATGAGTGGACTAAAGGGGGTGTTGGGTTTTATTTATTTTAGGTTAAGGTAAATTACAAGTGGTCCGTTTGGTTTGTAGCTATTAATTCACAAGGACCAAATATGTAATTTTCTGTTTTTAGGGACTGAATGTGTAATTTTTCCAAAGTTGCCACAAGGACCAAACTTGTCAAGTTTGAATAGTAAAGGGGCCAAAGTTGTAAAATTTCCAAAATTATACATCCAGGGTATAATCTGACTACTTGGAAACTTGAGGGGCCTATTTTGCCATTTTTGTAAACTTGAACTTCAAGGGTAAAAAACTTTCATTACATGATTCTAGGGGGACTGTTGTTGACTTTTCTTTGAAATAATTTATCCAGGGACCATTTCTGACAATTTTTGAAAGTTTAGGGACTGAAACTGCCAATTATGCAAACTTTGCTCATTTTTTATCTGTTTTCAATCCTTTTGCACTTGAAACAAGTAAAAACACAATCCAGGGATATTTTCTGTATTTTGAGGCATTTATGAGTGTTTTTAAATGTTTTTGTAGTTCAGATGGGACAAAAATGATGAGTATTTACACACTCATCAATGGTGCATCCTGACCAATGGAGATGGACACAGATGGACCATTAGTTTCTTGAGGAGCATTTGCAACAGTAACATTAAGATCTGCAACTTGTGGTTCAGGCTGGTGAATCTGCTGTGGCTCAAAATATTCATCAAACATTGGATCAAACAACTTCTTTAATTCCTTACTGGTGGTTAGTTGTCAAAAGGTTAGGTGCGGGTCCAGAACTGGAGTGTTCAGGAACCGTATGCTCAGTTAGCTAATCAAGCGTGACAAGAATAGTTTCCATGATTTGTCGGGTTCTTTTGTTGTAGATTCGGTAACCCTTTCTATCTGGTACATAATCAACAAAGATTCCAATATCAGCTTTCGCCTTAAGTTTGCCCAAGTCTTCACTATCGTTTATTGCATAACACAATGCACCAAACATACGTAGAAAAGATAGATCGGGTTTTCTTAGATGCGCTAGCTCATAGGGAGTTTTGTTGTGAAGAGGATGTATCAGTGATCTGTTTTAGGTGTAGCAAGCATTGAAGATTTAGAAAATATTAGCATAGTTCGAGCAGCCTCAACTAGGGTACGGTTTCGTCTTTCAACAACTCCATTCTGCTGAGGTGTTCGTGGAACACTCTTTTGATGACTGATGCTAAGGTTTTCATAAAATTGAGTAAGTTGCTTGTTAACAAACTCAGTTCCATTGTCCGTGCGAATGAATCTATTGGTTTTGTTGAGTCTGACTTGTAGTTGCTTGATGATTTTAATGATAATCTCTAGAGTTTCATCCTTTGATCTCAAAAACTTCACCCATGTAAACCTAGAGAAATCATCTACAATAATCAGAACATATTTCTTCCCATTGATACTTTGTACTCTCATTGGACCACACAGATCCATGTGAAGGGTGTGAAGAACTTCCATAATGGTGTTCATAGATTTGGGTTTATGAGTGTGTTTCTTGCTTTTACCTAGTTGACATGCGGAACAAAGATGATCCTTTTCATATTTCAACCTGGGCATCCCTCGAACAAGATCCTTACGAGTGAAATCATTGATGGTACCGAAGTTTAAGTGATTCAAACAACGATGCCACAACCATGATTTTTTCTTAGAGGCCTTGGATAACAAGCAGATAGGTGAGGACCGCATCATGTCTTCGATAGAGATGATGTAGAGGATTACACTATCATTCCCATTACAAATACCTATAGTAGGTATTTCACAGGTAAATTTTTACTTTTTATGTGCATTCATTACTTGCATGACTCTCTAGACCTGCCCACGTATCCACACAAGCCAAATAACTCAACACTCACATTTTATAAACCCCTGGTATGTCAAGTATAAGATCACAACAACACCACAATAAGTAATCTACCAATCTAACACACAAAACTTATCACAAAACCGTAATAAACCCTAATTAGACCTATGTGCTTACTAAACCCTATATGCTTAACTAAACTAGTTTGAAAGTGTCCAAGGCTTAAGTATGAGTTATGATGAGTGCTCAAACACTCATCATTTTTGGTCAAATCTGAGCTGCAAAACATTTTAAAACACTCAAAAACGCATCAAAATGCAGAAAATATCCAAGGATCGTGTTTTATATGTCTCAAATACAAAATGTTTAAAAACAAATGAAAAACGAACAAAGTTTGCATAATTGGCAGTTTCAGTCCCCCAACTTTCAAAGATTGGCAAAATAGTCCCTGGAATTTAAAAATGTGGAGTTTTATCATTCAAAGTCCCTGAAATATTTTAAGTTGTCAAAATTGGTCCTTGAATGAATTTTTGGGTGAAGGGCAGAAAAGGTCCCTGGACTTTTGGAAAATGTCAAAAATGGTCCTTGGGTATTTAAAGTTGAAAAATAACATTTATGGTCCTTGGGTTATTCAACTTGGCAAGTTTGGTCCTTGTAACAACTTTGGGAAAATTATATAACAGGTCCTTGAACTTTTCAGCAATTACACAATTGGTCCTTGTGTTATATAACTACAAACCAGTGGACCCTTTGTGTTTATATCCAGCCCAACACACGCCCTTTACCCAAAAACCCAAAACAAACATAACCCCGGCCCATAACCCTTCCCAGGCCCAACCCCCCTTTTTCATAAAAAAAACCTTCCACCCCGTTTTATTACTCCCTCCCTCACTTAAATAAACAAAACAAAAACTCAGTCTCTCCACTTGAATACCTGCTACTGCCAAGCTCCATTCCTCCAACTCACCTCCACAACACTATGTCCCCTTGGTCTCCATAAGGTCCCAAAATGCATTTATTGTTTCCTTTCTTCCCCAAGTTAACTCAGAAGTGGTTGAAGACTTTTGGCGCCAAAATGCCTTTCAAAGGCCAGGATTGAATCCAGTCATCCAAGGGCTAGGATTTATGGTGGGAAATGCTCAGAAAGTCAAGAAAACCCTAAGGGTTCCCTACATATAGAAAGAGAAGAAGCAGAGACAAGGGGGTAGCATATCTAGTTTAATTTTAAGGTTTTAGTTTCGTATTAGTCAGTTTAAGTTTTCCAGTGTATTTCAGTGCTTTCAAGTTAATGTTCTAGTTATCTCAGTGTGCTCTTAAGCTTTTTCAGTAATCAAATAAAGTATTTCAGTTTCAAATTCAGTTCCTTGCAATTTCAAGCTTAAATTATCAAGTTTACTTTCATGTTGTTGTAGTTGATGTTAATGACTTATTTAGATCACATAAGCTCCTAGATAGCTTCTTAAAGCTATTAGATACTTTAAAAATCAGTGTAGAATCAAAAATCAAAAATACCAAAAAAATCACATAAATAGATAAAATGAAAAGTTCATTGAAGAAGGTGATCACAGCTGGAGCATGGTAAATTGTGGATGGCCATGGGTTAGTGGTTCTGTGGAGAACCTATAGGAGTGATCTTGGGTCCTTGTTCTAAGTTCTAAGCTGGATTGTCTTTTGTAAGCTAATCTTTCATATTTGGCATTTTAATATTCCACTGTTATTTAGCTGCTTGTTCTTGTTCTTATATGCTTGTTTGGTGTTAGTAAGTAATAATTTAGCTTAAAATTAATAGCTTGTTCTTAGAATATTGTTGTTGCTTGAAATTCCATTCTCACAGTTAAATAGGTAGAATTGTCATTTTCTTGTTCTTGCAGTTATTATTGATGTTATATGCTTATTTGGACTTATGGAGTGATAATATAATCTATGGAATAAGTTTCTTGGTCTTAATCTGTTTGTGACTTTGAAAATCTCAAAATCAACCTTTTTAAGGAGTGTTTGGACTTACTGTATAATCTGTGTTATAGTTGGTTTGTATCAAAGAAAGTCAAAATCTTATTAAAATCCATTTAATTTATTATCTGTGATAATATTAAGTTCCATAAATCTAGATATAAGCTTAAAAGTTGTTTAACTAGCTTAATTTAATATCTCACTAGCTTAATATAACATAATCAGTAGGTAAATTAAGATCAAAGTTCGTTTAACTCAAACCATTAGTGTAATTTAAAAGTCAAAATTTCAGCTTAGACAATTTTTGAATAAACTTGGCAATTTCCTATATGATTTATTACTGAGTTTCATGTTTTATGCTTTTAGGATCTTAATCTTTTGTTGCTCAACTTTATCAGTGTATTTTTATTAGCAAAGTTTAACTCCTTAATTTGTGCTTTTCATTTAGCTGTTTTTCTAAAAGTTGCCCTGTGCACTAGGTTGCTAGTCAGTTTCAATAGCTTGCACAATCTTTATTTGTTAGCTTTAGCTTGTGATAATTGTAGCTTTGTGAAGCCCTTCTGGCTTATTTGCTTTGCCTTCTTTTAATTTTCCATGTATTGCTTATTTTCACTGCTTATTATGTTCTTCTTGTTTGCTCAAATCAACTCACTACACTGAGCAATCAGTGTAGTTGAGCCTTTTTTCCATAAGCTCCTAAAAGCTCATCAGTGTACTTTAGATTGAGTGGCTTGGCTTTTTGTGAAGCTTAATCACCCATCTTTATGTTCCAGTGCTCAAATTGCTTTTTCAAGCTTATTAACTAGGGCTGCTAGTAGCTTCTTGTTTGTACTATTTCATTGAGTATACTGATAACTCAGTATATTTAAGCTTTTTCACAAGCTTGTCAAAAGCTCATTAGTGGGTCCCACCCCTTGAGCCTTAGCTTTTTAAAAAGCCCACCAATCCAGCTTTCTACTCCAATCCTTATTTTGAACTTTTCAGTTTATTACATAAGCTTAAATAGCTTAAAGATTTGACTGTAGGACTGTTTGGTTGACTGAGTGAATTGGTTTTGCTTATTGGCTTATTTGAGCTCAATCAGTGCTTGTTCCTTGTTCTCTTTGATCATTTCCAGTCACTTAGCATAGTTGCATATTATTTTTCTTTTGTTTCTAGTCAAATAGCTTATTTGAGCTTTTGGACATCATTTTGAGCCAAAAAGCTCATCTGCCATTTCCATAAGCTCTCTAACTGCTTATTTTCCATTTCAATAATTTTTGTTTTTGTTAAACTTTCATTTTTACAATAGTATAATAGGTTTATAAAAAAAATCACAAAAATATCACTTTTAAGCTAAGTGATAGCTTCTATTTAGGAGTTTAATTGCTTATTAGCTTACTTTCGTTAAGGACATATAGTTTTTATAATTTTCCTAGGTTCCTGTATTTATTTAATAATTATATAAAAAGTTTCAGATTTTTCTTAGGTTATTTAGTATTTATAATAAATCAATAATAGTTTTAGTAATTAATAAATAGTAATTAATTAACAATAAATACATAAATAGTGTAATAAATATATTTTCAGTTTTAAAATTTGTTTTATAATATTTTAGATTTTTCTAAGTTTTAATTTCACTTAGTTAAGCTTATTTTACATTTTCTTAACTTTTAGGTAATTATTAAATAGTTTAAAATAGTTTTTAATTAATAATAATTAATTAATAAGTCTAATAAATATTTTTATTTTTCCAATAATTTTCTTATGTCATTAGGATTGTAAAAATATAATTTTCATATCCATAGCCTTTTTATTTCTTAAAACTCACATTTTATTTTGTACGTTTACGTTTATTCAAACTAAACGTACGCGTTTTTAGGTTTTAAACTTTTTTTTAAGTCATTTCCTCTTACGTGCTAGTTCATATAGCTTGTTTAAGTTATTTTTTCTCATATTTCCTTAGTATAATCACTCAAACCCTATTCCTGTTCAAAATCACCCGATCAGATCCGTTTTTGTACAATTCCACACCTCGTCGGGACATAACGACCCGGGGATATTCTATACTCCTTGGTTTAGCATTGGCTCAATTGTTTGACTTTAGTTGAGCAAATCGTTGGTCAGTTTTAGTTGACTGTTGAGAGCCAATCAAAATTTTGGCGCCGCTGCCGGGGAGGTGTGCTGCGTATCTGAGCGTGTTTTGAAGATTAGTGATCTTTGATACCCACTCATTGTATATTTACCATAATCTTGTTCATATTTTCTTATTTTCATTAAAACAAAAAGAGTCGTGAAGTTAATTCGTTTGACCGATCGATTCCCAAAAATATCGTGTTTCCAAATTCCAAAAACATGTAAAAATCAAAAAGATTCTTCCTCCTAATTTTCATAATTCTTGCAGCTCTAGGGATTCTTAGAGTTGTTTTCTAGTGCATGCACACTCGTTCTTCTAGGTCTACGAGCCCATTTCGTGAGCTTGTTAAGAATTCTCAAAGACGATGTAGACGTTCTGCACCCGCTGTAACACCCCAACCCGCCAAGGGTAGAAGTGCTACATTATGGTGACATATCAAAGCATATACAGACATACAACATATGTATTACAATTGAATTCCAAAGGTTACAAACGTTTTCCTAATAAAGGAATACATCTCAGAATCTTAAAATACAAAATGATAATCTAAAGTCTTATCAAAACCACTTGGAATATAACCACGCAGAATCTTCTCTAAAACTCCTATTTGCACTCTTCACCCATAACCCAGCTTCATTCTAAAACCTGCCGCGGGGAAAAGAAAACGCGGCTGAGCTTAAAAAGCCCAGTGAACAGATATAACAACAGGGTAATGTGAAACAGAAGAAAAGAGACCGAATATGTTGCATTGAATGAGTATCAGAATGGTCATAGCATAAGAAATAATGGCAATAAGGTGAAATAAATATTAATAAGAAAAGATTCAGTGTTACGTTACCAGTTTAAGTTTAAATCTAAGTTAAGGTGCAGACAAAGTATTCAGTATTTCCACCACGTGCCCAGAACAGATCAGATAATAACAGATAATCGCCTCATATGCAATCCAGAGGGGAGGCCTCAGAATATCAGATATAAACAGAGGGGTGACCTCAATGGGTTGTTAAGGACGTGTATTGCACACACAGCCACATTCACCAGATAACAGATAATAACAGATAACAGATATCAGATAACAGACCTAGGATGCATCCATTCGCCCCTTACCCATTCACATGCAGACCATAATCAAAGGGACGGTGTGAGAAATCACTCACCCACACATGAGTCATGTCACTGGTGCATCAATGACACGGACATGGAACCCCCATGCCTAGTGATAGCCCGGGTTTCATACTGAATGGTCAATGTCTAATTTTAACAGTTCAGATTACATATCACAGAATTAATATCCAGATTAAACAGATGTCGCAGATTTTTTTTACAGATCATATCGAGATATACAGATGTCAGATTTAGGT
>LBNU01006163.1:2238-12911 GCA_014162995.1 Artemisia annua | reverse complement strand
ATCTATCATTTTATACAGATGATATAGGATATAAATAGTATTAGAAAAATACCAGATGTGGTTTGGATCGAGCAGAATAGGTTGTGGGATTTTTGATCTTTCGGTTACAACTATATCGAGCATGTAAATCAACAACCATCGAACCAGCTTTCAACAAATCGAACCACTATTTTTCCCATGTCTCTTACAATATATGGAACCTTAGAAAAATACTCAAGAGCTCCAGAAAATTATTGAGGTGTCGCTTGTGATTTTTAGGCTTTTTAGGGTTTAGTTTTGGTGTAAAAATATAATACGGATATTGGAGATAATGTAGGAGATTTAGGGAATCAATTATGGCCGAGTTTTTGGAAAAATCAGAATTCTAAGTTTCCTTATTTATTTGATTCTTATCTCTTTTATTTCTAAATTTTGTACAATTATTAAAACAATTTTGGACTTCTAATTATTTTAGGCGTGGCCTAAATAAATTTTAGGTGGGCTTTCATAATTCAATTGTCCTATAAAATTATTATTGATCATAGTTTGTATATTTATAAGAGTTTAGGAATTATTTGTTATTTAATTATAGTTTTTACAAAATTTTAAAATTATAGGGGCAATTTGGTAATTTTGCAAAGTTCTAAATTTTAGGTATTACAAGCACTCTTTGACACATTAGAACTTTGTGTTGACCTAGTGGTTGGCTCATCTAATTCATCTTCACTATCTGACACCCAATCTTCAATGATTGGTGCATCAGAATTCATTTTTGCAACCTCTGGTATAACACTAAGTGACTTACTAAATTCTGCTGCAGATTTTATAAGCCCTTCAACATCTACAAATGACAGTTCTTTCCCTGGTGGTGCAAGTGCACTTTTCATGGGAGGTGGAACCTCATTGTATCATATGCCACTATGCTTTCTCATCAGTTGACACTCAATTATGTTTTTATCATGTTCATTAAGAATAGAAGTAGCATACTTTTGTTTATCAACACTAATAATGTGCTTATCTTTTTCCTCAATACCTAAATCTCTAGCTTTTTCAGCCTCAACTAACTTTCTTTTAAGCATTGCTATTTCAGCATTTTTAATTTCAATTTCTCCATCCTATATGTTCAACCTATCAACATACTCAATCTCACATTCTTTCATATAGTCAAGTTTTCTTTCAACATTTTCAATACCTACTTTATAACCTATGTTATCAAGTCTCAAAAACTCAACTTCTTTTAGCAAACTCTCATTCCTAGCCTTAAGTTCTTCTATAGTGTCAGCACATGATTTAAAAGAACAAGAAGATTCATTAGATTCATGTGATACCTCAGAATCTGAGCCAGATGATGAAGAAGCATAAGCCATTAGAGCAAAGTTATGCCCTGTAGTTGTTACTGCAAGCAGGCCATGGTTTGGTTCTTCCTGTGCCAAGTCACTCCAGTTATAATCTCCCAAACCATCACAAGACACCAAAGCAGTAGTTGGCTTTGACTCTTCTGCAGCCTTCTTGGTTGTGTCAACATTCTTCTTGGGAGCTCTGCATTCTCTNTATGGCCGAGTTTTTGGGATTATAGGAGGCCAAAAATCAGAATTCTAAGTTTCCTTATTTATTTGATTCTTATCTCTTTTATTTCTAAATTTTGTACAATTATTAAAACAATTTTGGACTTCTAATTATTTTAGGCGTGGCCTAAATAAATTTTAGGTGGGCTTTTATAATTCAATTGTCCTATTAAAATTATTATTGATCATATTTTGTATATTTATAAGAGTTTAGGAATTAGTTGTTATTTAATTATAGTTTTTACAAAATTTTAAAATTATAGGGGCAATTTGGTAATTTTGCAAAGTTCTAAATTTTAGGTATTACACCCGCAATCGAATCCGAGATTCGTACTGTTTCTCCCACTTCTGTCGTCATGGCAGATCTTCCGATGAATGAGCTTCTCCAAGCACCCATCGAGGGTTATGGAGATGCCATTGTTGTTCCAGCCATCGTGGCTGATAGTTTTGAGCTCAAAACCGGGTTACTTAATCTTGTAACCTCAAGTCAATTCTATGGTTTTGAGCGGGACGATCCTCATGCTCATATTCGATGGTTTAACAAGATCACGTCTACCGTCAAATACAAGAATGTCCCTTCTGAGGCAATCAAACTTCTTCTCTTCCCATTCTCCCTCGAGGGGCAAGCCCGGATTTGGCTTGAAAAACAACCCCCTCAGTCGATTGAAACATGGGAGGATTTGGTTAAGAAATTTGTGAATGAATTCTATCCTCCTTCCAAGACCACGAGTCTTAAAAATGAGATCATCAAGTTCACTCAGAAATTTGATGAATCATTTAGTGAGTCGTGGGATCGTTTCAAGGAATTGCTTCGCAAATGTCCTCACCATGGTTTCTCCGAGTTGATGCAACTCGACACTTTCTACAATGGTGTGAGCCAAGCTGATCAGGATTCTCTTAATGCCTCCGCGGGAGGTAATTTCCTGAGTAAAACTACAAAAGAAGCTTTAGCGATCATCGAGAACAAATCTAAGGTCCGCACTACACGAAGCAAGCCGGTTGTTTCCCAAGTGAGTGTTGGTCCTTCTTCCTCATCGCCCGTGAGTCAATCTAGCACCGATGCTAAGATTGACAAACTCACGGAAGCCATTCAAGCTTTGGTTCTCTCTATCCAAAAGAAAGTCTCTTTTCCACAAACTTCTTCTCCTGCTAAAGTTAAAAAAGTGGAAGTCTGTGTTACCTGTGGTGGCCCCCACGCATATTACAATTTTATGGCCACCGATGGTAATCCTTTTGAAGCTAATGCGATAGCTGGTCCTTCCAATCATGGAGGTAACCAATTCCGTCCTCCGATGGACCCGAACTATCGTCCCAACCACTACCCTGGACCTCCCAGTTTTAATCAAAATCAAAATGTTCAAAACCGTAACCAAAATTTCCAAAACCAAAATCGAATGAACCAAGGTTATCAAAACCAAGGTAATTTCAATCAAGGTCATGGTTACCACAGTCAGAACCAAGGTTTCCAAAATCAAGATTTCCAAAACCAAGGAAACTTTAACCGAAACCCAGGTCAAGGTCATTTCAACCAAGGGAATTTTCATGGAAATAACCAAAATCAAGGAAATTTTCAAAACCAAGGTCCAAACAACCGAGATCAAAATTTTCCTACTCAAACTCAAGCAATTGTTCCTACTGGACCATCATCTGATGAGTTATTAAAACAGTTCATGAAATCCCAAGAGAAAATGAATAGGTTATTGATCAGCCAGATTTCTAAGATCAAGAAGTCTTTAAATGATTGACCCTCGGGCTCAGGAAAACTTTCGAGCAACACGATCGCTAACCCGAGGGGTGATGCTAAGGCGATCACAACCAGAAGTGGTGCTTCATATGATGAACCCGCGATTCCTACTACCTCTTCTTCCTCCCTTCCGAAGGTAGTGGAACGTGAACCTGAGGCGACTAAGGACAAAGTGCAAATTACAAGCCCACGAAGTACCGCACACGTCCATCCTCAGGTTGTCCCAAAAACAAAACCAAAGCCGGGAGTTGTCTTTGAACCTCCAATAACTCCGGCTGAGGCCCCTAAATCCAAAATTCTATTCTTTACCCATCACGCTTAAATGAACAAAAGCTCTGAGAAAAAGCTAGTCATCAAATGGATAAATTCTTTCAAATTTTCCAAGAATTACACTTTGACATAAGCTTCTCGGATGCTATCATTCTGATGCCCAAGTTTGCATCCACACTCAAACACTTGTTGAGCAACNCGTCCATCCTCAGGTTGTCCCAAAAACAAAACCAAAGCCGGGAGTTGTCTTTGAACCTCCAATAACTCCGGCTGAGGCCCCTAAATCCAAAATTCTATTCTTTACCCATCACGCTTAAATGAACAAAAGCTCTGAGAAAAAGCTAGTCATCAAATGGATAAATTCTTTCAAATTTTCCAAGAATTACACTTTGACATAAGCTTCTCGGATGCTATCATTCTGATGCCCAAGTTTGCATCCACACTCAAACACTTGTTGAGCAACAAGGAAAAGCTGTTTGAAATGGCAATAACTCCACTTAATGAGAACTGCTCAGCATTTTTGTTAAAGAAGCTTCCCGAAAAGCTTGGAGACCCTGGAAAATTGCTCCTACCTTGTGTATTTCCAGGGATGGTTGAATGCTTTGCCCTTGCCGATCTTGGTGCAAGCATTAACCTAATGCCTTATTCAGTATGGAAGAAAGTCTCTCTTCCAGAACTCACTCCTACCTGCATGACTCTTGAGCTTGCAGATCGTTCAATTTCTCGTCCTCTTGGCATTGCTGAGGACGTATTCGTGAAAGTGGGAAAGTTCCAATTTCCAGCCGACTTCGTGGTTGTTGATTTCGATGCTGACCCACGGGTTCCTCTCATTGTTGGAAGAGGATTCCTAAGAACGGGTCGTGCTCTCATTGATGTATTCGAGCAAGAAATCACATTACGTGTGGGTAATGAAGCTGTCACTTTTAACCTCGATCAAACTTCGAGGTACTCCTCAAATTATGACTCTGAATCGGTTAACCGAATAGATGTCATTGATGTTGCTTCAGAGGAGTACGCTCAAGAAGTTCTTGGTTATATTCATAATTCTTCAGGTGGTGATTCCACTCCGTCTTCTCAACCTATCATTTTCGACTCTTCCCCTTCTCTCACTCTGTTTGAGGGAAGCGATTTCCTTTTGGAAGAGGTCGAGGCTTTTCTCAAAAGTGATTCAGTTCCAGATGGAATTGATAACAATGAGATTGATCTGGAGGGAGGTCTTCTTCTTCTTGAGAAATTGTTGAATCAGGACAATTCTCCTCCTCTCCCTCCCGTAGAACTTCATAACGAGGAAATCAAATCTGTTGAGAAAACGGATGAATTTCCCGAGGTCGAACTCAAGGAGTTACCTCCTCATCTCGAGTACGCATTTTTGGAGGGTGATGATGAATTACCCGTCATAATTGCCAAAGACTTGAGTTAGGAGGAAAAGACTGCCCTCATAAAGGTCTTGAAGTCACACAAGCAAGCAATTGCTTGGAAACTCTCCGACATCAAGGGTATTAACCCTGAATTTTGTACTCACAAAATTTTAATGGAGGATGACTTTAAGCCGACAGTCCAACATCAAAGACGGGTAAATCCTATAATTCATGAGGTTATCAAACAAGAGGTTCTAAAACTTCTTGATGCCGGATTTATTTATCCCATCTCAGATAGTCCTTGGGTTAGTCCCATTCACTGTGTTCCGAAAAAGGGTGGCATTACTGTTGTCACAAACGAAGAAAACGAGTTGATTCCAACTCGATTGGTTACGGGGTGGCGAGTCTGCATTGACTATCGCAAATTAAATGAAGCCACCCGTAAAGACCATTTTCCTCTACCCTTCATGGACCAAATGCTTGAGAGATTGGCGGGGAATGAGTACTATTGTTTCCTCGACGGTTTCTCGGGTTATTTTCAGATCCCCATTGATCCTCAGGATCAAGAGAAAACCACCTTTACGTGCCCTTATGGAACATTTGCTTATAAACGTATGCCTTTTGGCTTATGTAATGCTCCGGGCACGTTCCAAAGGTGCATGATGGCCATATTTTCCGACATGATCGGGAAAACAATGGAGGTCTTCATGGATGACTTCTCGGTCATTGGGGATTCTTTTCAGACATGTCTCTCCCATTTGGACACTATGTTAAAACGGTGTGAAGACACCAATCTTTGTCTAAATTGGGAGAAGAGCCATTTTATGGTCAAAGAGGGCATTGTCCTCGGCCATAAGATTTCCAAAAATGGGATTGAGGTTGACAGAGCCAAAGTTGATGTCATTGCTAAATTACCTCATCCCACCTTCGTCAAAGGTATTAGGAGTTTTTTGGGTTATGCCGGATTCTATCGTAGATTCATACAAGATTTTTCCAAAATCGCCCGGCCTTTGACCCATCTCCTCGAGAAGGATGCTCCTTTTATCTTCTCTCCAGAGTGCATCGAAGCTTTTAAAACATTAAAGAAAAAGCTTACCGAGGCACCAATTCTAGTTGCCCCCGATTGGGACTTGCCATTTGAGCTCATGTGCGATGCAAGTGATTTTGCTATCGGAGCAGTCCTGGGGCAACGCAAAACCAAACACTTTTAGTCGATACACTATGCGAGCAAAACAATGACCGAGGCTCAAACACATTACACCACTACGGAAAAAGAGCTATTAGCCGTGGTGTATGCCTTTGAAAAGTTTCGGCCGTATTTGATCTTGACCAAATGCGTAGTGTATACGGACCACTCGGCTCTAAAATACCTCTTTGCAAAACAAGATGCAAAGCCGAGATTGCTTTGTTGGGTTCTCCTCCTACAAGAATTTGATATCATTATACGTGATAAAAAAGGGGCTGAGAACCTAGCTGCTGATCATTTGTCCCGATTAGAGAACCCACACCAAGATGTCTTCGAGAAAAAGGAAATAAATGAAATGTTTCCTCTCGAGACACTAAATGCAGTTGCTTTTCGTGGAGATTCTACTACCCCATGGTTTGCCGATTTTGCAAATTACCATGCGGGTAACTTTGTGGTGAAAGGGATGATTTACCCACAAATGATGCCCGAGTAGTTGTGAAATTTTTAAAAGCTCTTTTTGCTCGATTTGGAACTCCACGTGCTATAATAAGCGATCGTGGTACGCATTTTTGCAATGACAAATTTGATAAAGTCATGCAAAAGTATGGTGTAACTCACCGTCTTTCGACTGCGCACCACCCTCAGACAAGTGGACAAGTTGAAGTTTCCAATCGAGGCATTAAAAGAATTTTGGAAAGAACGGTTGGCGAAAATCGTGCATCGTGGTCGAAAAAATTAGATGATGCACTCTGGGCTTTCCGCACAGCTTACAAAACACCCATCGGGTGTACGCCTTACAAGCTTGTGTACGGGAAAGCGTGCCATCTTCCGATCGAGCTTGAGCACAAAGCCTATTGGGCCCTCAAGCATGCCAATTTCGACCTCCAAACTGCGGGCAATCATCGGAAAGTTCAAATGAATGAATTGAATGAACTTCGTGATCACGCCTATGAAAACTCTTTAATCTACAAGGAAAAAACAAAGAAGCTCCATGACTCAAAGATCAAAAACCGCGTTTTCAACGTTGGTGATCGATTCCTTCTTTTTAACTCAAGATTAAAGATCTTTTCGGGTAAATTGAAGACCCGTTGGACTGGCCCATTCACTATTGCAAAGGTTTATCCTTATGGCACCGTCGAATTATCTCAAAATGACGGACCAAATTTCAAAGTGAATGGGCATCGTTTGAAGCATTACTTTGGAGAGGACATACCATCCATGGTTGTCCCAGATCTCCAAACTTTCCCCAAGGACAATTGAATTTGGGGATCGAGTCAAGCTAGCGACTCGGTGAACAAAAACAGTAGCACAACATATGGGTTTTCACCCATATTTCTGACTTATTTATCTTTTCTACCACCTAAGTGTGGGGGAGTGGCCGTCCCCCACTGCTGTTTGCAATGTATATAAAAAAATGTGTGTTTACATGTACAATATAAATAAAGTGAAAAATAATATTTCCATAGTTAGCTTAGAATATTGTTTTTTCCGTTCGAAGAATCGGCATAATAGCCGGGACTTTGAATATTGAGGACAATATTCAATTCTAAGTGTGGGGGGGGGGGAAATTCTAGCGAATTTTATCACATTATATCATCTAGTACCCCCGTTTTTGGCCAAAAATTAAAAAAAAAATCACTTTATTTCAAAATTTTTTGTAGTTATCAGTCCGCCATGTCTAACCGACAAAAGGATTGGCTAATCCAGGAGCAAACGGCTCTTGGTAAAGATACATCAAATCCGTTTATGGCTTGCAATTTGCCCAAAATTGTATGGTATTCGACTCACCATATCCTAAAAAGTAAAAGAGTTGGCTAGCCCGCAATATTATGGCTTGTGGTAAAGGCAGTTGGAAAACCATAATTGGTAATCAGCTCACCAAAGATAATTTATCTAAGAGTTGGCTAGTCCAGAAACAAACGGCTTCTGGTAGAGACATATCTAACCCGTTGAAAGCTGGTGATTTGCTCAAAATCACATGGTTATCGTTGTACCATGGTTCTTACTTGAACTGAAACATTTGGCTACTCCAGAAGTGATGGCTTTTGGTAAAGAGATTTAAAATCCATCAAGTGTTCATAAAAGATTGCTAGGGACTAGCAATAGTTTAGTGTGGGGGATTGATGAGTGCTCAAACACTCATCATTTTTGGTCAAATCTGAGCTGCAAAACATTTTAAACACTCAAAAATGCATCAAAATGCAGAAAATATCCAAGGATCGTGTTTTATATGTCTCAAATGCAAAATGTTTAAAAACGAATGAAAACGAACAAAGTTTGCATAATTGGCAGTTTCAGTCCCCCAACTTTTAAAGATTGGCAAAAATAGTCCCTGGAATTTAAAAATGTGGAGTTTTATCATTCAAGGTCCCTGAAATATTTTAAGTTGTCAAAATTGGTCCTTGAATGAATTTTTGGGTGAATGGCAGAAAAGGTCCTTAGACTTTTAGAAAATGTCAAAAATGGTCCTTGGGTATTTAAAGTGGAAAAATAACATTTATGGTCCTTGGGTTATTCAACTTGGCAAGTTTGGTCCTTGTAACAACTTTGGGAAAATTACATTACAGGTCCTTGAACTTTTCAACAATTACACAATTGGTCCTTGTGTTATATAACTACAAACCAGTGGACCCTTTGTGTTTATATCCAGCCCAACACACACCCTTTACCCAAAAACCCAAAACAAACATAACCCCGGCCCATAACCCTTCCCAGGCCCAACCCTCCCTTTTTCATAAAAAAACCTTCGACCCCGTTTTATTACTCCCTCCCTCACTTATATAAACCAAACAAAAACTCAGCCCCTCCACTTGCATACCTGCTACTGCCAAGCTCCATTCCTCCAACTCACCTCCACAACACTATGTCCCCTTGGTCTCCATAAGGTCCCAAAATGCATTAATTGTTTCCTTTATTCCCCAAGTTGACTCAGAAGTGGTTGAAGACTTTTGGAGCCAAAATGCCTTTCAAAGGCCAGGATTGAATCCAGTCATCCAAGGGCTAGGATTTATGGTGGAAAATGCTCAGAAAGTCAAGAAAACCCTAAGGGTTCCCTATATATAGAAAGAGAAGAAGCAGAGACAAGGAGGGTAGCATATCTAGTTTAATTTTAAGGTTTTAGTTTCGTATTAGTCAATTTAAGTTTTCCATTGTATTTCAGTGCTTTCAAGTTAATGTTCTAGTTATCTCAGTGTACTCTTAAGCTTTTTCAGTAATCAAATAAAGTATTTCAGTTTCAAATTCAGTTCCTTGCAATTTCAAGCTTAAATTATCAAGTTTACTTTCATTTTGTTGTAGTTGATGTTAATGACTTATTTAAATCACATAAGGTCCTAGATAGCTTCTTAAAGCTATTAGATACTTTAAAAATCAATGTAGAATCAAAAATCAAAAATACCAAAAAATCACATAAATAGATAAAATGAAAAGTTCATTGAAGAAGGTGATCACAGCTGGAGCATGGTAAATTGTGGATGGCCATTGGTTAGTGGTTCTGTGGAGAACCTATAGGAGTGATCTTGGGTCCTTGTTCTAAGTTCTAAGCTAGATTGTCTTTTGTAAGCTAATCTTTCATATATGTCATTTTAATATTCCACTGTTATTTAGCTGGTTGTTCTTGTTCTTATATGCTTGTTTGGTGTTAGTAAGTAATAATTTAGCTTAAAATTAATAGCTTGTTCTTAGAATATTGTTGTTGGATCATTATACTCTGACCAAACTATTATATAGCTTGTTAAGGGTTTAGTAGCTTTGGATAAATCCTAATCTACTAACAATGAAACACTGAATTACTCTATTAAGTATGCAGAATTACTTAACAAAGCTAAGAAGAATTAACCAAACTTTGATTATATTAACACCTTAAATCTGCTTGTAGAATGCAGACTATTACAACTCTAACTTATCTCTAAATCGTATTTGTAAAACTCTTATCTCTAATGCCAACCTAGGGATCCTTTTATAGGCACAAGGAAAACCCTAGTCGGTTTACATAACTTGAACGACAAGTATACAATCTCTAACTATAGAATATTCTAGATTACATAATATTCTAATTTTAATAATATATTCAGTCTTTATCTTCAGAGCAGACTTTGCACTTATCCAACGAGCAGTACTTTGATCACTAGCAGCTACTTTGACTTTCAATACTTCGAGCAGTACTCTGAAGAGCAGCACCTGTGATATCCAGCAGTACTTTGATCTTTTATAACCCCAACAACTCCTCCCCTAACTTGAATTCGTACTTGTTTGATTTCATGTTTTCTTATGTGTAAGCTTTATCTTTGCAATAAAAAGGTTGTCGTCTTCTTTGAGAGAAGTACCACTCGTTATGTTTGTCATCATCAGCATAAAGTACTTGCAGATCTTTATCAGCAACAAACTTTTATTCCTTTACAGCAGAACTTAAACTCTTCTTCTCAGCTACTCAGCAACATTGGATACATCAAATCATATTCAGTTTCATACTATTCTCATCACTTCCAGGTGTGTTAACTCCTGTGGGGGGGGGGGGGGTGGTAGGGCGTGTCGGACCGGGGAGCGGGGTTTGGAGGCGATTTGTTTCTAAA
>LBNU01006161.1:1907-19028 GCA_014162995.1 Artemisia annua | reverse complement strand
TAATACGAGTGATCTTAGCTATCACTAGGGTTACACCTTGAAGCTCTCTAGAATAATTCGTACCTATGATCATGACCTAGGATCTCCTTTTATAGCACAAGGAGTCCTTTACAAGATAAGTATAATGCTATCTAAATAGAATATTCACAAGATCTATTCTATACTTATCTATACACGAATACATAACAGTTATCTAGTAAGCAGTGGTAATAATATGTACTAGCAGTGGTAATGAGTTTCCACTGCTAGTGCATTCTTCAGCAGTGTCTTCCACAAGCCTATCAGTGGTAACTGTTAGCTTTATTCCCAACAGGGTATACTTGTCGTTCCCCCGTGCGCCTCCATCATTGCGATAGCTTTTGTTACGATTGCCGCCATGGTCATTGGATTGTCTCCTTGACTGTTCTTGCGGCCTGTAGTTAGAATATGCTTTCTTGCTATCCGCGACGGCGACTTCTCCTTGAACAAAAGACCTTGTACGCTTCATTAGTTCGTCGAATGTTTGGGGAACTTTATCATTTAATTTTTTGATAAGTTCTTGGTTGTTGATCGCATTCATGAATCCTGCAATTTTTAGTATTTCAGGACATCCCTTAATGTGTATGCATTCGTCTTTGAAGCACTCCATGAAGGCGCTCGTGGACTCCCCTTAGCGTTGTTTGATCCTGGCCAATTCTACTGGGTCCATAGCGTACTTCTTTCTTTGTGTGAAGTTCAAGCGGAATGCTTTCCGCAACTCTTCATACCCTTTTATACTTCTTCGTGGAAGTTTGCTAAACCAAGTTCGCGCATTCCCTACCAATGTGGAGTTAAACATATGGCACCACACAGGTTGTGGCCAGTTTTCGATGCCAGCAGCGGATTCGAAAATTTTTAGGTGATCATCAGGGTCACCCGTTCCATCATATGTTTTAACATTGGAAGGCATGCGCCTTTTCTTGTTGTCTGAATAATCGTTGATGCGCTTTGAGAACGCATCAACCTTTTGGCGACGCCAAGGAAGGGATATGTCCTCGTCCTCTTCCTCGCGACGTCTTCCTCTGGACTTCCAGTGTCCTGTTTCCTTTTCCTCGTTGTCCGAGGAACTGCTTGAGGAAGAATCGCTTCTTTTACGGCGCTTGCGCCGTTTTTCATCGGAGTCCGAGCTAGAAGGGCTTTCACTTGGGGAAGATCATTTCCCATATTTGTCGTAAGCTCTTCTGTTTCCCGATCTAGAAGAACCTTCGCTTGGTGAGCGTCGTGGTCCGATTCTATCGTGGACTCTGTGACTACCTAGCCTAGAAAAAACGGGTGTGCGTCGCCCATTACCCTCGTATTCCTCCGAGTACTGCGAATTAGATGGCGTACCGAGTCTAGAGTGGACATCGGTGCGCCTCTCATTATGCTCGCGCTCCAGGTAACGCAGTGGAGATGTTCCATTGAAGTTAAGTCGAGCGTGTAAGTTATGACTCGACCTTCTTCTTGATTCCTCTTGCAGGAGATTGTTCAATGTGTCAAAATTTCGTGATACGAAATTTTTTAACATTGCTCATTGAGTATCTTCTTCCAGCGCAGTGATGTTCTCTTCTAGGTTAATCCTCCTCTCTTTGTCATGTGCGCCTGGCGGTGCTGTGTTGTCCACAGCAGTTGCCGTCTGGTGAGGAGTGGTAAAGAGAGTACGCTGAAGATCCTCATTTTTTGGAACCACCGTGGTGGTCTGAGTTGTTGCAGCGGGCAACTCCACTGTTGGGATGATTGGGGGTGATTCCACTTCCTGGTGACCAGGCGCACTGGTTGTCCCAGTGGTTTGCCTAAGGGTCAGATCCGGGTAGTTTCTCCTTGGAGGGTCACCGCGTGTCTTGTCCATCTGCGGAGTCCGCTGGCTTGTGTTTTTATGTTTCGTCATCCTAGTTCTTAGTGTAGGGTCCCACGGATGGCGCCACTTGTTGATACAAAAGTTGGGTGTTCCTTGTTTGCGTTCCTGTTCTCGTATCAATTAGATGATAATGCTTGGGGACCTGCGCACTATGAAAGCAACAAACACCGTTAGGCTTATCGAGGGATTGTCTCCCCCGATTATCCTCCGGCGTGAGAGTAAGTAATCGAATTTAGGGTTTGTGAAGAGTTTTAGGGTTTGTAAATCGTACCTTCGACGAGAGCTGTGATGCCCTATTTATATACACGTAACCGATAAGGTTTCGTGCTCCTCACTCTTCGGCCTATTCGCCGATATCGGATATATGGTATATATCTCCTTTATTTAGGAGATATCCCGTATCTTATCCGTTAATAACTTTGGGCTTGGGCCTTGTAGGCCCAAACCATCCAACTGGTAGTCCAGTTATTGTTATAGCGGCCCGCTCGTGGTGGGCTTAAGTGTTAGTATTGTTTACTAATCGGGTCCGTGACCCGAGTGGAGACTATACGTCATCACTTGGTGTGGACAATCTCCAACTAAGTGTCTTATATCACCACATCCAAAACATCTTCTCTCAACCTTACTATATCTATCTTCACGATCTTTCTGAGGTGCTTTCCTTTCATCTGGTGGTTGTCTCACGAATCTTCCTCTTCGCTTAAAGAATTTCTTGAAATCTCTAACCGCCATAGCATACTCTTCATCTTCACTTTCCGAGCTTTAATCCTCATCATCACTTAGCTCCTTTTTGGCTTTCAAAGCAAGTGATCTTCTTTCCATATTGCTTTTGACAATCTCGGAATCATTTTTGATGATTAACTCATGGACCTTTAGGTTACCAATGAGCTCATCTAAAGATAGAGATGCCATGTAAAACCCAGAAATTTTGAACATCTAAAATACCCAGAATGCCCCTCAAATTTAAACTTTTGAAGAGACGTTTAAATATTTCAGACATTACGTTCCGATTTTAACCTAAGTATTTAATACCGTAATATTTGAACAATACACATTTATACCGTTAATAAAACTTATGATAAAATAAAATGTACGTATTTAAGTATCAAAAATCTTGTCACACGTTACCTAAGTCATAAAAGGGACTGATTTTATTTAATTTTTGTGCACAACATCATGTGAATACTTGGTCTAATATTTGAAATGTGGAAGAGAATATTTCTCCTCTAATCACTCCCCATTACACGACTTTCCTATATCTCACCAGTTTCACACATTTAAAGGGAGATAAGATCAAATATTATGTACTAGCTTAGAGAACCCGTTGACACCGGGTAATATTTTAAAGAAATAGAGAAATGAGATGATAAGAAAAGTAATAACGTAAATTTGTTCTATTTAAAATATGAAACAAAGAATGAGACAATGCGTCTATTATCAGATAAGAAATTGCTTCTATTGCAATTACACTAACAAACGTCCAAGCTTGGGGTCTCGAAAATTGATTGTCTTGAGTAGCAAAAGATGTGTGTGAGCACCTATCGATTTACAACCCACTGTCAATACCTTGGACACCTAATAGTCTATATCTGACGAGAGTAAATGCATGTTGTTAGTGATAATATATTATAATTAAATCAATAAACATATGTTGTCGTCTCCGAATTTGATGGTCTCGAATAGCAAATGAAGTCGCTAATCAGTTATGTCTATTTCGTGAACACCTAATAATCATTAAAAATGTAAGTAAAAGTTGAGTGTATGAATAAAGTAGTAAATAACAACGAACGTAAATAGGTTTCATTATTTTATGAAGGGGATAATAATTTTAATATTTGAATGAAACGATAAACAATTTAGTTGATAACTATTAAAATAATGAACGTGTAAGCAAAGTATGGAATCGACGTCAAACATTCAAGTAGGCCATGCTTATTCCATAAATGTAAACATGTTCCATTAATATATGAAATAAACAATGAGATAATACGTGAATTATTCGATAATCAATTGAGTTTGTAACAATCAAAATAATGAACGTCCATGTGTTGTCGTCTCTAAATTTGACGGTCTTGAATAGCAAAAGACGTATGTGAGCGCTAATCAATTTAATAGCAAATGTTCATTCCGTGCACACCTAAATAGTCCATAGACAATGCAAGTAAAAGTGGGTTGTGATTCATAATATATTATCATTTAAAATGTAGTAAAAAACATGTGATATGTATATTGTACATACCTCTTAAACCTTGTTCACAGATGTTGAAGTATTTCCTTGTAGACGACATTTGTATTAGTTTTAGAGATATTACCATCCTGATCACAAACGACAACCTTCAAACCTCTTTTGCTTTTAACTCTTGAAAGAGCAACGTATAGATGTTCATGTTTGAAAACAGGACATGGCAGGTACCCTAGCTTTTGTTAATCGTCATGGCAAATGAAACTGACAAAGAAAATTGTTTCCTGATAATCTTAAGTGGTATACGTTTATCGGACGGAGTAATTACCAATCTTGGTATGATAACCTTTTTTTCCAAAGTGCGTTCAATTAATGAGTTGTGCCTGAATAGAATTTCTTGTATTTATAAATAGGTAGATTTCATTGTGTTATGTATTACACGGGTCAAATCAAAAGTTGTAACTGAATGGGAACAGGTTAAGCGTTGTTCAAAGCCTATTTGTTAGAGCATACAACCTTTTTACTGCTTAAACTCATAGATTTAGGTTATTATATATATATATATATATATATATATATATATATATATATATATATATATATATATATATATATATATATATATATATATATATATATATATATACACGCTATATTTGTAAATGTAATTAATAAATTAGTTAGTCATAAAAAAGCTAAGATATAACGACTAAAAATTTGTTTGCTGGAACAAAAGCTAAGATACATGGGTGTATACAAAAAATTGACTACTTTTGTAAAAGATAACTATGACCATAGAGATTTGGAAGTTGCTTACTCCTCAAATTTTTCTTGATATAAAATTTCTTTAAAAATCTTCGTCTATCTGTCATTAAGCCTGCTCTCATTGCTATAAATCCAATATGGCCTACTTTATAGAAGTAAACGGCTCAATGTAAAATGTAGCTTCCATTTTCACATATATCAGCATCCCAACTAAGTTTAATAAAAGTTAATGGTACATGAAATTAGGAAAATGAGCGTAAATTTAACATGCTTGCATACCTGATATATTTCAAAACCACACTCTTCACATGTGTAAACAGCAAGCTTCATCAATGGTTTTACATCCGAACATCGAGTCACAATATTAGAAGCCCTAACCACCCGTATAGTAAATGGTTGACCCTTTGAAGGAGCTTGAATGTACACTTCATTGGTATACCATAAAAATGACCTTTAAAAACTAACTATAAACTGTAATCAAAGCTTTGAAACACATTAACAATCTCCTGACATGATAATATAACTTGCCTCAAACAATAAACACATAAACATAATTCATCTCAAACAAAATCTGCGAAATATAATATGGATCCACTCTTATTCATTTCAATTTCGGCTACAAAATTTACCGAGTCACGTTATGAAGATACACACATTCAAAAAGATACACACATGTGAAACTTGTAATAGATTGATTTTATTGAAATAACATAAGCATTTTTATCATCTTTTTCACACTGAATGCTTGGACAAAAAAGTTTTTGGGTCAACCCAGCATGCTTCAACGACTACCAATGTAGTTGTTTAGACCTGGCCCACCAATATTTTTCACACTGAATGCTTGGACAAACTTGTTTGTAACCCCTCAAGATGTGAAGACGTGAAGCTACATATTTGTCACTTTGGCTCTTAATCATAAGAACAGATATACGTATATAACAAATTACAAAGGATCGTCCACATAAAGCTATAATTGGTATTAACCAAAATTTTGATCAACAATTCATGAGTTCAAGCTCCACCAACGATGTGTCTTTGTTTCAAACATTTCAATGAGAAATTGCAAGCTAAAGTAATGGTTTATGTCCAACCCATTGTAACAAATAATAAGAGTAAAAAAAAAATAAGTTTTAACATAGCCATTACATTATTGTACAAAGATTATATATGGCAGAAATATTCATAGACATTGAATGGATTAAAATACGAAACTAAAAGCTATAACTCATTGTATCCTCATATATCCTACTTCCAAACACCCATCTTAATCAGATGCGTCATTCTGTCTCATTTCACTTGTCCTGTGATTTGGATGTTTTGTCCTCTGATTGCTTCTCAAGCTTAAATGGTCTACCTTTCAATTTCTAGTATTTTCACCAACCACCCCTAACCCTTATGAAGTATCATTCTTTGTGATCTTCTTTATACGCTACCGACTTGACGATACTTCTCATTAGCAGTATTCTTCTTGGCATGTATAAGGTAGGCCCTGGATTAAATAAACCTTTATCATATCAACAATACATTGTACTGATCATGAGTTGCAAAACCTAAGCCCATTCCTTTCTCTTGATTAAAAATATGTTTATCATACATGAGATCAACACATATTTACATGAATAGTCAAACAAATTATCAAAAACCGTAATAATTTATCTCTTATACTACTGATCATACACCAAAAACTTCCTTAGTTGTAGCACTTACAGTTGCTATAACACAAAATCTACCTACCACAAATTTTTCCTGTAAAAACCTATTACTCTTATAACAAATGTACCAAACATTATCAAAACACAACCAAAGAACCCCCTTAGAATTATTTCGAATCATTGTCATATTGGAAAGTTAAATTATGTAACCATACCAGCAAAGACATTGCTATAGATAAAAAAAAAGTACCAGTTAGCCACTTTTAGAAAAATTACTGGAAGTCAACACTTCAAAACAAAATAAAAAGTGAGTGTCTGAATTAGGTTAACATAAATAACTAAAGCTATTTCTGAAGTATACTCTAATAAGAAAATAGATGAATTCCTTGGGCATTTGAGGTGTTTGGATTAGCTTATCTAAAACAACTTAAGCTATTTCAATAGTCCTAAAAGGTTATTTTTTTCTATATTGCTAAGATAATAACCGCTCCTATATTAACACATTTTAACTTATTGTGTTTCAAAAACATATGGATCTCCTATGATATATTTTTTAACCATTCAAAATAAGAACACTTACCTGATCAAACTGAGGGCGATGGATTAAAACATGTGCATTCATAAAATCTGCATATCCACAATCAAAGTATTTACTATCAAATCTTTGATTGTCTCAAACATTATGCCTGAAACAAAACAAAAAGTTCAAAATAAAAATGATCAAATTCCAATACAAAAGAAGGATCAAATATCAAATGAAACCATAGACACGAACAAATGATACCTGCAACAAATAAAACCTGCAAAATCGGATCGAATGATTATAACAACACGAATGAAATTAATGTAATTAAGATCTAAAATCAAATATAAACATTGAAAGTTAGTGACCAATTGAGATAATGGGAAAACTCATGAGATGATAGAAAGAGGAGCGTATAAATCAGTATGAGGATTGAAAGCGTTTTTACTCAATGTGTTTAATAGGTTATACCACAATTAAAACATTCCCATATAAAACATTTGAATATTGTAAAAAAATTGTGCAGTGGAGTATTTGTACATTCTCGCTAAATAAAGCAATCCACATCACACCATTAAACAAATTTTTAATGCGGGGCGCTTAAAAGACTCGTAAAAAACCTTATTTTATAATAGATAATAGATAATAGATATCAAGTTAAATATCGTTTTTCCTTGCCATTAAACAATACTCACGACCCATTCCTTTTGAGAGTGATAAGACCAAATAATTACCATCAATATAGAAGATATGATCACATCTTTATTTTCTCAATAACAAAACACGGTATTCCTTTTCTATAAAATTTCACACGCTAACTTTTGGGAATCGTATATAATCCACATCTCAATGCATCCCTCTCTGAACCGAAACAGATAAAACGCTAAACAAATTTCAGTCATGTATTCTATCTTCAAGATACAAGAGTCGAAGAATAGTGTATGATGTTGTTCGCGGTTGTGGTGGGAGTTTTTGTTAGAATTTTATAATCATGACTATCATATATAATTACTAATATCGAGTAGCACATAGATGCGGAAGCGTAGGATCAAGTATAACAAATAATAGTTAACTAAAACATAAATAGTAAACGTACCTCAAGCAATTCTTGATTGGGGATGAACAATAGATGAACCCTAATTAGGGTTTATGTAGATCTATGAATAACCCCTTACCTTTTTGTTATTCGATCTCTTGATAACAACAATAGTGTGTTGTTACCTCGTTCTTGTACACACAAACTCAATTGAATAAAAGGTTTTGCAAGAAACACAAACACTAAATTTTTGATAAACAAAAATCGATCCAAAACCCTTTGGGGATTAGGGACGATCGGCCAAGGAACCAAGAAAAGAGAAAAGAGATTTAAGGATAGAATGTGTGTACAAAAGGTGAGAAACAATGAACCCATGCCTTTGTATTTATACTAATTAGACAACTTAGGGAACAAGTTAGGGTTTGGGAACCCCTTAGCCCCCCACGACCGGCCTAGAACCTCAAGGGGTGTTTCCGGATCCTTCTTGTCGTCTAATTACACTCTAGTCCTTGTCTTTCTCTTTTTAACGATAGTTAGTACTTACACTTAATAACTAACGACCATTAAGTCCATTTAGTGTTCAAAATAATAAATAAACATAACATTTAATATTTATCATTTATACTTTTATTCTCGTTTGTAATGTGTGCAATCCCGAGGTCTCGCGTTCGATTCTAGACATTTACCTATTAAACAATAACCATATTTCCAACAGTTTTCTACTCTTGTGTTCCATTCGTACAACTTTGGTTTTGTATCAGCTGCTGTGTCCGATTTCTCCCTTGTCGACCCACCTTGATTCAGCCATAAGGTATCACTTCTAACCATTTGGTGTACAAAACATATATCAATAGTTCTATTCTTTTCGTCTTGGTTTCTTAATAACGCATATAACATGTATGTATACGTAACACGTAATCGCGAAACTATGAAATATATATAAGTGTCGACTTATTTTCTGTTTGAAGACTTTTAAATACGTTATAATATACGTTTTAAATCTGGTCATGTGAGTCCTAATTGGTTCATTTAGATCGACCTTGAAAACCTGGATATATATGTCGACTTTATAATTGTTTTGAGGACTTTCGAATCGGTTGTCGCTTGTCACGTAAACTTCTAAGCTGGTCATTAAGTCCTCATACGTTTTTTTTAAAACATGATATGGAACAAGGAATAAAACACAAGAAAAAGAAAGAATGGAACATGCATGTGTGAGTTATAGTACGTGGTCATGAAAAGGGTACCAAGCAGATCTGGAAAAGGTTATGTCATCATAAGAAAATGAAACCCATATATCATGTTATGAGACTACATAAAATCATAAACACTTTCGCTTAATTATATAACATGTTGGTGTTGTTTATTGTGAACTGTTAAGCGAGTCGATAAGTTTCGGGTTCATGGTTGTACGTATGGTATGCATGGTCTTGATGTTCTCCTTGTTCGAACTCAAGTGGTACGTATGGTATATATATAAAAACATAAATATTCGAATGAACATGGCAAAATACGAATGACATAAAGGTTAGATCAGATAAAATCTCGAGGCTGTAATATAACATGGGTCGATCTCTACTTTGTTTCGCTTTCGAATACGTTTTGATATACATTCTTGAATTGGTTATGGGAACATGCATGCGACATATATCTATACGTACTAAGATTTGGAAGTAACTGAGTAACTCTAATAAATAAATTATGGGCATATGAAATCAGTTGTGTGGGTAAGGCTTATATTTCGTAAATTGCATGCATGGCAATAGTTTAGAACTCATATATATAGCGTAGAGATTGGATCAGATTTGCATGGACTTAATATAGTTTATGACATTACTACTAGAATTATAATATTTCATATGATGACATTTTTAGTATGACTGTGCATGAAATATGGGGTCATGGGTTGTGTTGTTTTGGCTATCAAGAGGTGTTGTGTGAGTGCGTGTGTGTTTATGTAAATGGGTAATTCGTTTGCTTAATTTATGTCACGTATGAATGTTTTGTGACGTGGTCGACATAGTTAAAACGTAATAACTTAATCACGGTTTAAAATGATGTTGTAAATGTATATTATAAACTAGTTATAATACCTGTGCACGCACAGGGTTTTAAAATTTCGTTTTGATTATGTATTATTATCGATTAAGAAATGAATCACTTAACATGTTTCAATTGGTTTTACTTGGTGGACTAAAAACACGAAATCATATTTATATATGTTATAATCTACCTATTATTTTAGGAGAATGTTTTTGGATTAAAAATTATTTTTTATTATTCAAGCAAAATCATGTCACAATTCTCCATTTCAGGCCAATTTTCCTTATTCCCGACATTTCCTATTCATTGAATTTCAATTCAACATTTCACGTAAACAGGGTTTACGGGTATCCATTTGACGAGACCGGGTAGGTTAAGTCACATTGTCAACCATCGTACATTTTCTAGACTAGGGTTAGTCTACATTGCATCACGACATCATTTGCATTCTATTCCACTCGTAGATATATATTTTCAAGTTACCCTTATTTATTTATTTGTATATAAATAATAAGACAAGTTATTAGTTTTTAACCTAATGTACCAAACAAATTCCACTAGAGCACTAATATATTTTTATATTAGTTATTTTTCCACTAAGGTTATAAAACTATATATTATTTATTTTTGGTGGTTAACCAAATAATAAACCTTTACTTGAACTATATACAACAAGAATTGTACCAACAAAGCAATACCTATCAAAATACCCAATGTTTATGAAAATTATATTTTTATAATTTTTACAACCTTATTATATCCCGTATTGACCCGTTATATTTTATTTTTAATTAACCCGGTACCCGAAAACGCTAAACCGCTCAAACTATACACTAAACGGTACCCCGTAAAAATTATATTGCACAAAAGATGACACCACAACCACCTCATGTTGAGGTGGCTGGCTCTAAATGTCCTAGAGACACTTGTTCTCTTCCTAATTCACACATAAAATCCCTAAATTCCACCTAAACTACACATACATGCAAGGTGTTATTTATTTTAAATAAAAAAAAAATATTTCTCTAGTTCCTTGCTCTCCCTAGCTCGTTCCAACCTCAAGACCAAGAAGGACCAAGAATTTTTCAAGTATTAAATATTTTACAAGTATTAGATCACATCCATTACAAGGTTTTGTAATATAAACCTATGGATTGTTAGGTTTTTCTACCCAAAAAGTTATAAGGTTTTCAAGTAAGTGAACCACTAATTTTTCTATAAATTCTACCATGAATTCCTTGCAAGGTTTATGTACTTTTGTCATTTTTGAACTTGCATATTGAAGTCTATACCACAAAAACCTAAATTTCTATCATTTTATGTGTAAAATGAATTCCTTATGAAACCTTGGTGAAATGATTGAAATGGTGATGTTAGGGAACCCATGACACCCTAAGAAGGTGTATGGTAGATTAAGGGATGAGTTGATGTTGTTAGTAGTGGTTTTGGACATGTACAAACTAAGTTATATCATTTTTGGAAACATATGTTAACCTTCTGTCCCTATTTTAAATATTGGGTAAACTCAGTGAGTTTTGGTTAATTTTGGACCCAAAAACTAGAAAATACATTCTTAGATGAAACTATGGCCTTTTGAACCGCTAAAAACGGACCTATAACGAAGAAATTATGCCAAAAACAAGTTGCTACTAGACTTGAACATTTTCCGGAAAATTCATTGCTGATGTACGAATTTACTTGGTCAAAAACGAGCCTTAGACCTTTCCAAAACTTGCCAAACTATTGAAAATATGTTAGTATATATTTTTACCTTTCCGGGGATATAAAGAACTTGAAAATCGGCCTTATAACGAATTAGTTATGATTTTTCGAAAGTTATTATTTTCACTAATAAACCACCAGCACTTACCCAGAAATTTTCTAAGTATACCTAGAAACACCCATGTTGAGAGCCATTTTCCCGTCAATTGACTCAGTTTTGGAGTTTTGGACCACAAGGAACAAAAGTTAGAGCACCTGGCCTAGTTTTCAAATCAAAAAGCCGTTCGTCATTTGGACTTAAGATGAGTAATCTACAGCCATCCAAATATTCATAAAAACTGCCCAGAAATGGCAGCTTTAGCCTAAAATACCATACTTCTCGACCATTTAGCATAAAATCTAGACACTTTGAGCAAAACTTCACTCCTGAACATTTTGAGGCTTGGTGCTAGGCTTTCCAGAAATACCAATTTTATTTCCTAACTCTCAATATTCACTGATTTACAACTAGTTTTCCGAAGCCATTTTTAACCGTATTTCAAAAATTGTCTAAGTGTTGTATCTTACGTCTAAAAGCTAAATTTCATTATATTTCCCTATATAACTACCGTATAACATTATTAAACCATATAAACATGTAATAATCACCATGACCTTATACGAAGATGTAATTTATATTTTCGCCAACAATATATATTTTGAATACAAAACGAGTGGTATAGATTATAGTGCAAGTGCATACATGAACCCATTTCATAATCTAAAGTAGATTACATGCATTCATTTTAGGTTGCGGCTAGGAGTTGCACCTCATTACTTCAGTTCATACATTCCATATTGTGCCATTCCTTGAGGTGAGTTTTCATAGCCCCGTTTACATTTTTATTGTTTTCAAATCCCACGGGGGAGAATACATTGCACCATTTTTCATACGAGCCTAAGTATCAAATCCATATACATTACTTAAGTTACTACATTGCCATGTTTTAAGTCCCCACCATCATGAACCGTTAATTGTATTTAAGCGAGAGTGAGTGGATAGATCTATTGAGGGTGACGCCTCCATCCGTGTTGGGGTTACCAACAGTCAAGCGGATGCATTTCATTTGATCATTCCAAGTGTTTGGCAAAGCACTCCATTTGGGGCATTACCTACAGTCTAGCTTCGGGGTCATGAGCTTAAGTAATATTGTACAATTTTACAACCATATGACGGGTAGTCATACAATCATGTGACGGGTAGTCATACACTTATATTTATGGTTATCGTATAACATTCATTTTCCTAAACCTATGATTTCTCACCAACATTATTGTTGACCGTTTTAGCAATGTATTTTCAGGTTACTAAGATAACAACATGTGACTTGCATATGGACCATCATGGAGTCGAAGAGTCGACGCGTCTTACCTTTCATTTTATGCACTTATGTAACGTTTGATCAAGTTGAACTATTTTTCATGAACTTGTAACACCATTATGGGACCTATTTTGTAAACTCTGAATGTTTTAATGATCAAACGATGTATTTTCAAAACGACACTTTAGGTCGTTCAATATAACCTTGTATGAGATGCCCTGTTCGTTACACCCAGGTATTCCATTCCGCTGCCATATAACAGGTAAATTCAGGGTGTGACAGATTGGCATCAGAGCTAAGGTTATAGCGAACTAGGTTGTATCTTGGACCCTAGACTATAACCGCATCATCATAGCATCTCATCATTTCATCATGAGTGCATATTCACTTTACATGGTTTTATACCACAATACAGTACATTACATGGGTGCGTAACCACCTACATTTCATGGGTATAGGGATACCTACATTGCTCGGGTACGGCATGATACCTACATTACATGGGTGCGTAACCACCTACATTTCATGGGTATAGAAATACACTACATTACTTGGGTACTTTGTTGCCTACATCACTTAGGTATGGATCACCTACATTCATGGCAAGGTGTGGATCACCAACATTCATGGCATCACTTGGGTGTGCGATCACCTACACTACATTACACGGGTCACTTTCATTCATTTTACATGTGTTGTGCAATGGAGTGTGAAAACACAGGTTACAAGTCTTGTATGGGCGGGACTTGCAACTGAGTGGTTTGACATCGCCTTTGCTGTCTAAACATTTTCAAGGAGTCTTGGACATATTACGAGTATAGCTGAGCTAAGTATTGCAAAATTCATTAAACCTCGGTAGGATATAGACTGATCACCTATATTCGACCAGGGACAGTGGGACATGGACTGATCACCTATGTCTGACTCAAAGGTGAATTTTGGAATGCTTTGAGCAGTTATGTTAGGATTATGTTCGGGTCGAGTCTTACAAAATTCCTGAAATGCCAAAATTCATATGAATGCATAAGCACAACATCTCATGAACATACACACATACACAGTATACTTACATCATGGTACCCTCATTCATCACAGTCTCACTAAGTCACAATTACCATTGAGCCGTGTTCTCATTCACCTACCTTATCAATAATTCTTCAGACTTAGACTCGTAGGATGCTTTTCCATCTACCAATGAACCTATGCCAACTATTCCTCGATATTCTTGGAGTATTCACCGTCATTGGGCAATGACTTCCACTGTAATTTCACATGAGACCAATTCAGAGGAGATAATCAGTTATGATACCGAGACATTCGAGTCTCAGCATGCTACCTTACATTCTCACTATCACCATCATTTACCATTCTCTAGTCTCACTACTCACTAAATTCATAAGTGGATATTACCACTGACTTTCCTAGAAAGACTTTACATGCCATCTTTGAGAAGAATTCCTTGATACTTTAAGACCATTCGAAACTCAACAGGAATCATGAAATATCACAATTATCACTGACCTGGTTGTCAAGATTCTATCATCTCGAAAGTACTAGCCTACCGAATTACAAGATTTGTTTCGATACGAATGCTCACTAAGCAACACTATAGAGATGAATCCAGCCTTTTAAACCAGACTATAGAACCTTCAAGTGAACATGATCTCACCAATAGGCATTATCCAAACTGGATGTTAGACATCAACGCATACATATAAACATACCCACCCGACTATTTCATCATTTTTAATGCCTACACTTTTCAATGAATTTCCTCCAAACTACAATTATACAAATCATACATCTTGCAAGAAATTATTTCTTAGAAAGTCGTTTGCTTAAAGTTTTAAATTCATTTATTCGGATACAGATTATGAACAAAACACTCAATCTCGATACCTATTTGGCAATCATTTTAAGGTTTTCTTTGGAATCCCAACTAGGTATAAGCATCACCTATCACCTTCAGACCAATGGTCAGAACGAGAGAACGATTCCAACATAGGGAGATATGTTTAGATCAGGCATGATTGACTTTGGAAATTTGTTGGACTAACCATTTGCCATAAACCGAATTCATTTACAACAATAGTTATCACATGAACATAAGGATCATACCATTTGAGAGCACTTTATGGTCGAAGTGCTAATCACTTATTGACGGACCGAAATCGGAAACTGCCCAATTCACTAGTCCAACCCATATTCATGAAACAAGCAAGAAGTGATTATTCGATGAATTACTCATCTTTCAATAGAAGAAATCCAACTCAATGACAAACTTGAACCTTGTGGAGGAACCAGTAGAAATCATGGACTGTAAGGTCATACAATGAAACAGAGTCAAATTCTATCATGAAATTCGCGAGAATTCCCGAAGAAGTCCCGAGTATACTAGGGTACGGGAAGACCAAAAGCGATTCAATTATCCACATCATTTTACCAATACCACTCCCGAGACCAACATGAACCGAATCCAGGGACTGGATTCCTGTTAGGAGGGGAGAATGTCACAATTCTCCATTTCAGGCCAATTTTCCTTATTCCCGACATTTCCTATTCATTGAATTTCAATTCAACATTTCACGTAAACAGGGTTTACGGGTATCCATTTGACGAGACCGGGTAGGTTAAGTCACATTGTCAACCATCGTACATTTTCTAGACTAGGGTTAGTCTACATTGCATCACGACATCATTTGCATTCTATTCCACTCGTAGATATATATTTTCAAGTTACCCTTATTTATTTATTTGTATATAAATAATAAGACAAGTTATTAGTTTTTAACCTAATGTACCAAACAAATTCCACTAGAGCACTAATATATTTTTATATTAGTTATTTTTCCACTAAGGTTATAAAACTATATATTATTTATTTTTGGTGGTTAACCAAATAATAAACATTTACCTGAACTTATATACACAATAAATTGTACCAACAAAGCAATACCTATCAAAATACCCAATGTTTATGAAAATTATATTTTTATAATTTTTACAACTTTATTATATCCCGTATTGTCCCGTTATATTTTCTTTTTAATTAATCCGGTACCCGATAACACTAAAAATACCAAACGATGCACTAAACGGTACCCCGTAAAAACAATATTGCACAAAATGGTGACAACACAACCACCTCTTCATAGGTGGCCGGTTCTTAAGTGTCCAAGGGACACTTGTTCCCTCCAAAATTCACACATATAATCCCTAGTTACAACTAATTTTCTCATACATCATGGTGTAAATAAGATCCAAGTAAAATTTTCTTTCTCTCTTTTTCTTCTCTTGTTTTAGCTCGTTCCAACCTCAAGACCAAGAAGGACCAAGAATTTTTCAAGTATTAAGTATTTTACAAGTATTAGATCACATCCATTACAAGGTTTTGTAATATAAACCTATGGATTGTTAGGTTTTTCTACCCAAAAAGATATAAGGTTTCCAAGTAAGTGAATCACTAATTTTTCTATAAATTCTACCATGAATTCCTTGCAAGGTTTATGTACTTTTGTCATTTTTGAACTTGCATATTGAAGTCTATACCACAAAAACCTAAATTTCTATCATTTTATGTGTAAAATGAATTCCTTATGAAACCTTGGTGAAATGATTGAAATGGTGATGTTAGGGAACCCATGACACCCTAAGAAGGTGTATGGTAGATTAAGGGATGAGTTGATGTTGTTAGTAGTGGTTTTGGACATGTACAAACTAAGTTATATCATTTTTGGAAACATATGTTAACCTTCTGTCCCTATTTTCAAAATTAGGTAAACTCAGTGAGTTTTGGTATATTTTGGACCCAAGATATAGAAAATACATCCTTAGATGAAACTATGGCCTTTTGAACCGCTAAAAACGGACTTATAACGAAGAAATTATGCCAAAAACAAAATACTACTAGACTTATACATTTTCCGGAAATGAGCTTGCTGATGTACGAATCTATTTGGTCAAAAACGAGCTTTAGACCTTT